>JAECUM010007195.1:0-50847 GCA_016617855.1 Megalonaias nervosa | reverse complement strand
CACCATCGTGAACTTTTTGGATGAAAACAACATCAGCATAGCAGATTGCCGTGGACAGTCCTATGATAATGCCTCTAACATGTCCGGTCATTACTCAGGCGTACAAGCTAGAATAAAAGGAATAAACGAATTAGCTGTATACGTTCCGTGTGTGGGCCATTCCCTGAATTTAGTTGGCGTGAAGGCTGTTGAATGTTGCACGCAAGTCATAGCCTACTTCGACTTTCTTCAAAAACTATATGCCTTTTTCGTGGCATCAACGCATCGTTGGCATGTCCTGGAGACATCTTTAGGACATGAACACAAAGTAGTGAAACGCTTATCAGATACCCGATGGTCCGCTCATGCTGATGCTGTGAAGGATCTGTGTCATGGGTACAAAGAAGTTCAAGCAGCTCTTGATAGGATTGCACGGGACAAAGACGAACCTAGAGACGCTTCCTATCAAGCAGCAGCTCTAAGCAAAAAGATGGATAAGTTGGAAATTGCATTCCTCACCATTCTCTGGAATGATATCCTTGGACGCTTCAACGAAACAAGCAAGACTCTACAAAAAGCAGACATGGATTTATCAATCGCCGTCAATCTGATTCAATCACTGAAGCTTTATGTTGATGCACTTAGAGACAATAATTATTTTGAAGACTATGAACGCAGAGCCAAAACACGAACTCACAACGCAGAGTACTACGACAGCCAAAGACGAGTGACTAAAAGAAATATGCGAATTACATATCTGGAAGGTCCTGCAATTGACACTGTTATGGATGCGAGCACAAAATTTAGATTTCAAACCTTCTTACCAATCATCGACTCATTGATCACTGAACTAAATAAACGTGGAGAAGCTTATGAAGAAATCAGCTGCAGATTTACATTCTTAATCAAACTGGACCATTTGAATGTTGAACAAATAACAGAATACAGGGAAAAGCTTGCAAAGTTCTATCCTCAAGATCTTGACCAACACGAACTAATTTCAGAATGTGTACACTTGAAACACTATATGTCAGTGTCATTTGCAAAAACACCAGTGCCATCTATGTCAGTGATATATGCCATGATAAAGAATGACAATCTGGAATCAACTTTTCCAAACATTGAAATTGCAATAAGACTTTTTCTGTCAATGATGGTGACAAACTGTACCGGTGAACGTTCTTTCTCAAAACTTAAATTAATCAAGAACGAGCTTCGCAGCCGTATGATGCAAGAACGACTAAACTGCCTGTCTGTCATGAGCACAGAATCAGATGTGTTGGAATCTTTGAATTTCGATGATATTATCAGAGACTTTGCTGAGAGCAAAACACGAAAGCGATGTATGTAAGAAAATGTCCTTACAATGTATAGCAAAGTAAGCAAACAATGACTCATTATAATAATACAATCTCGCTTTCAATTTAAGTAACAATAAAAACTTTAGCGTATGTTTAACTAAACTTTTATTTGTTTTACACTCGTAGTAGGCCTACGCAGTTTGTTGTGTTAGCTGTGTTAGCAGTTTAGTACTATATTAATAAATTTAACAAAATGACACACATGCACATGGAAATGCAATGCAATACTCTATATATGAGACTGAGAGATTGAGGCGCAATTCTGGTTACTTTTAAGGTTAGAGTTTATGCCTAGGGCCCCCAAACTTCTTAAAACGGCACTGCTCTAATCCCCACCCACTGACAACATGAAACGTACTCAAACATTATACCGCTTTCATCGGTGGTCACCGAAGGGAAACCCATATAACAGGTATGGTGAATGTCCACCCAAAAGTTTTGGAAGGGAATAATTTATAGACAGACGGATGGATGGAGGGTAAAGTAATAGGCATGATGCTTTTTAGAAAGCAATAGGATAATAACAGAATATGCATACCACTGTAGATGATCGGATGTAGTCCTCGATTAGTGGAGACTGTACGAAAGACAACGCATCAGCTTCATGCCAATCCTGGTTTGTTTTCTTTCTCATATTCCCTGGTAAATATAGATCATTCATTGCAGGGGAAAATGCACACAAGAACTATTTTCCAATCACACCATCTCTATCAGCTATACCGTTTTTAATAGCATTGCTCCAGCCCATTTATTCAGACTTATAAGCCAAAATCTTTTATATATCTATGCATTTTACTGTGAAAAGTTTGGTCAAAAATATTTTAATAAGATCACTGTAATCGTATTTAAATATAATTGACCTTAGAACCCCTCTCATAGATCCCTAGCGCAGATACCCAAAATCAAATCACGTGGGCAGCCTTCATCTCCAGTGTGGTGAATTTTCACTCAGCCTCATTAATACAAGTTACAGACAAACAGCTGAAAAGAGGAAAGACAAATGGACAAAAGGAGCCACATTATTCCTCGTGTTTATTTTGTTGTCGTTGTTCTATTTAGTTTTATTTATTGGGGTGGATGGATGTTATTTTGGGGGTTTTTTGGAGGTTTTTTTTTTTTTGTTTTGTTTTGTTTTGTTTCATTTTCATAATGCAGGGATGACATGAAATATAATTTTTTTTACCAATATAAATTTATAAAGGCGCATAATCAGCTGGTTCGTGCCTTAAGTAAAACACATTTTTACAATCATCCCTATTAATCCCATTAATTAATTACCCATATCCATGCCCAAGGGTCTAACTTGGTGAAAATTATGGGGTGACCAATCTTTTGATTTCTTATTTGTCCCAAAGTAACCATCTTTAAAAGCTTTCAAATTATGGTTACATGGCGGATTTCCTTGATTACCTACTAATGTGCTATTGTGGCTCCAAAAGCGATGATACGGAAGATCAATTATGGAACATAATGGACATGGTTTGGGCAATATATTGTTTTATGTGTTTCCAAATTCAATGATAAAAGTGTTCTTGCTTTGAAATACATGTACGTAAGTACCATAACTATTACTGATATTTTTGTTGCCTGACTGGGAAATAAATTGTTGTTGCCTGACATGAAGAAATTCTTGTTGCCTGAATGGAAAAAATTTGTCAGCCAAGATTTTTTAGCTAGCCCAGTCTACCTGGCAATAAATTTTTATACCCAAAGACAAATGATTATAATACTATTGTTTAATTTGATTACTAGTCGGAGTGTTTAACATACCTTTTGCATCCTGTGTTAGATATTATACAGTTATGCTACCACTATATGCCAATAGAAATACCTGTGTGTTTGTGTGTGTGTGTGTGCGTGCATGTGTGTGTGTGTGTGTGTGTGTGATTTTGGACATTTATCGTACAGTAGCATTAACAATTTTCCAGCCATATTGCTACGATGTCTGCAGTGTGGCAGTTTATTGTGATGTCTAGCATTGGGACATCATGCCGCAGGCATGTAGTATCATGTCCCACCCAGTCATATTGTCCTGACACCAGGCCGACCAGTCCTAATACACTGTACTTACTTCTTAATGCTGAGCGCCTAGCGAGACCCCTACTAGTACTGTTTTTATAAATCTTTGGTATACCTCGGTCGTGATTAGAAACCGCGACCACTCTCATCCGAGGCGGACACTTGCCACTGGACAGCGGTGCGTCCCTATAGAAATGAGTTAACTGGAATTTTCTTAAAGTCTTTAGTCCTCAGTCTTCGAAGTTCATTCATTCCGTGGATAGATTTGATTATTTTTCACTACAAGCATGCATTCCCCACCTCTCTGACTCATGAGCAGCATCAATAATAATTATTAAGATACAACCACAAATGATCAATTCTTCCTGGACTGATAAACCTGTCAACATTGGATTTTTATTATTATTATTATTTTTTGGGGAAGTGAACGAGTATCTGAATAACATATATTTATAGGGACAAATTTTTCGGTCTAGTATATACAGGACACCAAGATACATATCACTATAACCTCTATGATTAAAATCGATGGATTGATTTTTTTTATATAAATTTTTAATATATACCAAAACCTTCACAATAATGCAGTCTGACCAAAAGGGTCTTCACATTTTTTTTAAATTTATATTTAAGTAGTATTTAAACTGCCAATGCCTACATTTGAAAAAAAAACAATTAAGACATTATTATTATTATTATTATTATTATTATTATTATTATTATTGCTGCTGCTGTTGTTTCTGTGTTGCAGGTATTCTTCAGTTCAGAAATTACTCATGTATTTAATACACTTTGTTTCTTATGAATGTTGAAAACATTATTTTTTTATCCATTGTTAATGCAATAGTAACACACATTTCCGGCTCTAATACGTCTGGCGTTTATCAGCCGGCATGCACGCATCAGCGTATGGATTGTCACTCGGAGAATCCACGACGTTATCAAGGAATTTCATCAGCAGACCTCATGGATGGCACTGGACTATTCCAATGACACCGATAGCTTTAAGGATGCCTTTAGGGAGAACAACATTGCTTAGTCCGAACTGTGGAAATCATTCAAAAGTTTTGAGGCCGTTGAAAGGTATGTCAAGATACTAATAAGAACAGAGCCATCGATTTCGTCCTCTTTTCAAACATCACATGTGTCATAGTGTCATAACGTCATAGCCGCGTCACGACGCTAGATGGCTTGTTATCTGGTGGTTGAGGCGATTTGTTAACACGGCGCAACTGTGATTGCTAAAACGCGTCATAACGCTAAAAAACTCATGTGCATTGTCCATGTTTGCTAGAAGCTTGAACTGGAGAGGGCGCAAGTAAAGTCTACCAAGAAGAAACAAGTCTGCAGCCAAGTTCAAATTTCCCAGGAGAGTGAGGAGCAGCAGAGAGGGTGAACAGACCACTTTGCCTGAGACCTTATTTCACAAAAATAAAGGTTCCTACGAAGACTAAAAAAAAAGGGTCAATGACGTTAAACCAACGTCTCTAACTTGTCTATGTACTGTTACCGGTAATAAATCGTTTTAGTTAGCTCAGTTTTGTTAAACCATTATTGACTATTTTTTTAAAATTTTTATGCGATTTCATTTACTTGTCTGGTCACTCAATTGTTGTCGTTCACCCTCTCTGCTGCTATGAATTAACCAAAGATTTTATCCAGACCTATACGGTACCTTGATCTTGGGTTATGTAAATTTATTGTTATAAATCCGAATGGAACAGCTCGTGCTTTTGAAAAGAAGTTTTTAAATTTAATCATGTCCATATCTCCTGAACACCAAGTATAATAAATATTTTGTAAAGTATAATTATCTACTCCATTAAACACAACCAAAATATTACAGTTGTCTCTGATCACCTTAGGTATCTGTGTGTATCTCTGAGTAACATAAATCACGTCTGTGTTTTTATGTCTACCTCGAGAAAATATTCTAGCTGGATTAGATTGTTTGTCCAGCATCACATCATCGTATACTACAAGGTTATTAATGAATCCATCTAAGTCATCTACGGATGGGGCTTCATCAATATCGGTGATAAAATCAACAATATCGTTGCCATCTTGATTCAATAATTTTGCATTCTCGTTAAAATCTTTAAGTACTTCGTAGCATCTTTGATCATCTACAGATGGTGCCACTAAATATAATTTATCCCACTTCATCCAACGCATTATCAGATTAAGCAATAATTGCGTTTTGTCAGATCCAGATGGACCTATTATAATCATTCTAATGGAATTCGGAAGCGCTGGATGGTGCTTTACTGGTTCTTGTTTTCGTGTCGCTGAGAAATCAATTGTATCCATATAATAAATAATATGAGTTTATATTGTGTTCGATGCAGAGTACCTACCCATACCGTTGGATTGACAACGATAACAACAAAAAATAAAAGACGTGCAATTACGGGTAAATGTGCAAAATGTGGTACAAAAAAATATAAATTTATTTCTGCGTCGCAAATAGCGCGTGGTGGTGATATAACCGCATCATTAGGGAAATTGCCAGGAGTTCCGTGGGCCAAATACCCCGGTGAGAAACACCTTCCTGGATATAATTACTGTGGTCCTGGAACTCGACTTGATATCCGACTTGATAATCAAGATCAACCAAGACCCGGAGAGTATCCAGTAAATAAAATTGATCAAGCATGTCATGTTCATGACGTTGCTTATAAAAGTAAAGATTTGCAGCAACGGCATCTCGCAGATGTGAAATTGATTCATGCGCTAAATGCCATACCTAATAAATCTCTCAGAGAAAAACTCGCTAGTTTTCTAGTAAAATCTGCTATGAAAAGTAAAATAATGCTCGGGGCTGGTAATTAATTATATAACTAATATAATGGAATCCATTTATTATTCCCCGAAAGGATATTGGAGAGGTAAAGCAGCAATCAGTAAACTTGCTGAAGCAGCAAAAGTTTCACGTAATGTTGCTGCATCATGGTTAGCACGACAGGCAATATGGCAAATCTATCTACCACCACCTAAAAAAATTCATTACGCACATTTTGATCTCAGTATCCCCAATGAAGTTCATCAAGCAGATATTTTGTTTTTACCACATGATACTGTTAAAACACGTGGACGAAAATCACGCAAGTACAAATACGCATTGACTGTTGTTGACGTTGCGAGTAGATATAAAGAAGCGGAGCCGCTATCAACAAAAACAGCATCTGAAGTTGCATCTGCGTTTGAGCGAATTTATCAACGTGGTGGTCTACGATGGCCACAGTTATTACAAGTTGATCCTGGTAAAGAATTTCTTGGCCCAGTATTATCTTTGATGAAGCGACATAACGTTAAAATCAGACGAGGACATACCGAAATTCATCGTGATCAAGCAATTGTTGAACGATTTAATCGAACGCTTGCTGAGCGGTTATTCGGATATCAATACGCAAAGGGAATATCTACTGACTTTAAGTCGGGTGAGCGATCTCGTGAATGGGTTGCAAGGTTACCAAGTGTGATATCTGCGCTGAATAAAGAAATTACTCGTGCAATTTCCATGAAACCTTCTAATGCAATAACAAAAAATATGTACCTCGTAGCGATAACGTACAAAGCCGTGAACAACCAGTATTAGGTAATGTAACTGTGAGATATTTATACGAACCAGGGGAGCTTGAGGGTGGGAAAAAAAGAGCTACTGACCCTATCTGGAGCGTGACCACACATACAATTTCTAGCGTAGTTAGATCCACTGGAAGACCTGCCATATACAGACTAGATTCTACTGCCCCTCAGCGTGGATTTGTACGTGAACAATTACAAGTAATTCCTGCAGATACACAATTACCACCACGTTCACTTATGTAAATTAGCACCCCGGCGTCGATTACATTCAAGACAGGTCAGCATCACATTTTCACGTGTATGACCAAGATCACTATTAATTCTGTCTACGGTTAATTGTCTTGGATTATTATTCGAATACTGCCATAGCATCTTACAGTTACAGCTTGCACAATGATTATTCTGTAGTTGCTTTAGTGTTATAATAAATTCAGTATCAATATCAAAATCACGCTTATTTTTTTGTCACATTGTTTATAACCAGCTAATTTTTTTCTTTATTACAACATCGTCATTAGTAATTTCCTCAGTTATCACGTAATCTATAATAACCCTATGTAGTTGAGTTATTCTTCTAACACGAGATACTGCAAGATAGACTAAGTTTGACCATTCGATACGATCATTTACAATCCAGATATTTGTATCAGAGATAGTTAATCCCTGTGACGAATGAATCGTTATAGCGTATCCTAACATCCACGGTGATTTTTCCATGTTTAATGCGCTCTCAACAACATCAATGGCAACCAAAACAATGTCATTCAGTACAAGATTTTGTACTCGGACATTTTCAGTGTCTCCACCTGGTATTTCAACTTCAATATTTTGTTGTCTGGTATCTACTGGGCGATAGCACAAAGGTACAGGTAACGTTGGAAACTTTTCTTTATGTAACGTAAATAATTTCTTTTGCAGTTCATCACGAACTATCTTTCTACTTGCGGATATCAAATCAGTAGGTTTCCATAAAATCCAAAAATCATTCATAGTTGTCTCTGGAATTACTTTACGCATTATCTCACATTGTATTTTATCTGGCTGTAGTCTGATTAATCTTTTAAACTCTTTCAGCGGCTCATCAATAGCTCTATGGTCATCATTTATTTCTTCGTAATAATCTACAAATGTTTTCAACCATTCATGTGGAGATTGTCCAACAAAGGGTGGTGGTTGACCATGATCGCCACACATAATCACAGCAGTATTCTTCAATAACAACCAATCAAGAAATGTTTTTAGTGTTTCTAACGACACCGTGCATATCTCGTCCCATATAATATACTTGGGTATATATTTTTCACCCATCCGCGATGGAGTCCAGGTATCTCCGCACCATCTAAAGAAACTGTGATATGTACATGATTTTACTCCTCGTTGCTTTATTTCTCTAGCAAGTTTATGTGTAGGTGTCAAAACAATTATATCTGAGTTATTATTCATAAATAAGTTAATCACACGAGTTGTTTTACCTGACCCTCCACACCCATTAAGATAAACGGTCTTATGTCTAGATACAGGATCGTACACAGATGGTGCAGATGACTTTGATATTTGATTATTATTTTTGTAATATGTCTCCGCAATTTCAACATCTGCAGATTCAGAATAACTAAGTATATTTTCTTGTTTTATCCTCCATGTCCCCCATTCACCATTACCGAGTTTTAATAAATTCTTATGTTTTTTGTGTATATAAAATGAATCCGTAGCAACTCTGACAGCGTGACGAGGAAATTTATTTATCATCGATAGTAGGTTTATTGAAACATAAGCCAACATCGAAGATCTTAAATGAGTAAACTGTGGTGAGTCGCCATCAAGATCGCTCACAATGGTACCTAGTTTTGTTCCATCTGATAAATAAGCATTACATCGGTTTATAAATATATTTTTCTCCGTTGTATCAGCGATTATAAAATCTAGTTCAGCATCGTCCATAATCAATCCTGTACACGCTCGTTTATAATCGTATGAACCACCTTGAGTAAATTACCGATTATCTTTCTACCAAGATCTTTTGCAAGTTTTTCATCATGTTCATTCCTGCATTTACTTATTTTAATGACATGATCTTCATCAATATCAGGGAATTCTTTCCTGGTATCATCGATATTAAATCTGTCCGGTTCTGGTAACCAGACTTGCTTCTGTGAACTATATGATATAATCGCTTCAGTTACTCTCAACGATATTAAAAATCCAGCATCAAGCATATACGGCAATAGTACTATCGGAACCCAACATCGCTCTGAAAAATGTCTTCCAAACCAAACATAAGTAATCGCATGGAGACCCTCTCTAAACTCGAATGATTCTACGTGAGCAAATCCTGTTAAGTCAAAATCTGGTAAGGGTCCGTTTATCGCAACCCTGGTCATCTCATGTGTAGGATGTCCGAATCTCTTAAAGTATTTAGAACATGCTCCATATCCAAGAAAACTTCCAGGATAACATGCAGCCATATCAACTGAGATAACATCATTATTTGGTATTCCACAATCCACCGTGTCCATATTCTATACAACTTTTCTTGACATCTTCAAGGAATTCTGATCGTGTCGTTTTCCATGAATTTTTCTCCTGAGCGAAATGGGCAGCAACCGTTGGTACGGTAAAACAGACATTCAGTAATTGTCCAACTATGACATCATCAGAGGTATATTTCAATGCAAGATGTTCCATTTCTTCATGAAGAAATTCTGTACGATAAATATCACCGTTAGGCCGTACAAACTGATCGTAATCGTATTCTGAACTTTGAACTAACCAAACAGACACAGGGTCACTTTTACTTATATTTCTGATAAAATCAAATATATCACCATCATAAAACTTAACTTTTCTATCTCGTGGAAATATCGTTACAGCATTAGTCCATGCATGTGCATTATGATCAACGATTGCTATAGGGTTTCCATTTTTTATATATTTTAGTTCGTATAATATCTCTCCGGTTAGTGTTTTTACTGTTATTGGAAATCTTAATAACTTTTCTAGTTCAGCAACATCCTTAATAGATGCACCAGCATCTTTAACCGACTCTGCCCATGTGTTTATTTTTTTTATGTCTTAAATCTGTTAAGCCATTACCACGTATCGCATTTGTAAAATGTTCTGTAACTCGTTCAGCTACACAGTTTATTCTTGATATTTTCATCGGCTTGAGATCCGCAACATTAGGGTTATCATTTAGGGAATATATTGCGTAGACAACTGCAGTCGCTGGATAACCTTGTACATAGTAAGGTTTATCAATGCCAGTAAGTATTCCAGGTTTGGATCTGTTATTTAAGAGAACAGTATTACCCCCGGACTGCACACGGACTGGATCACGCTTATCACGAATAATCCAGATATCGTCATCTGTCTCTACAATAAACGTTATTAAAATGAAATATTTTTGATTATCAAGGTGATTAACAATTACTTTTCCTCGTTTGTCGTTCATCATATTAACGATATGTCCTATCCTGAAAGTTGACCATACATGAGTAGCACCATCGTCACGAAATTCCTTTTTGGCTTCACGGATACGTTTAGCTATATCCCCATTTGTTAAAGCTAGATCTTGCATCGAAATACTAAATTTATACTCGGGTAGTCTGTCAAGATCGAATCTGGTTGCGTAGGGTTCAATCACGGATAATTCTTCCATATTATAATTAAGGCAAATATATATTTAATCGAACATTAATCTTTTGTATATGATTCAACCAAATCATTGCAACTGGTTAAAAATCGGTTATACGTCTCCGTGTAACAGATCATGCGTGAATGAATACTGTAGTTATCATATACAATGCGTCAGAAATGGGAGTCTAGGACCAAAACCGTGTATTGTGTGTAGTGCTGGAGTGCGAGGAAAGACTCACCTGTGTGCGCAATGCGGTGGTAAAAAATACAGAGAGTTGAAACGATATTACGATAAAAAATATAACACTGACTCTCCTATAAAAACCGAAGAAGATTATCTGGCTAGATTTTCAAAAAATAATGATTTAGACAAATAAATATTATATATATAAATGGAACCAAATGAGTTTGTGTCACATCCAATTATTACCAATTATGAAGCATCTCGAGAAGGTGTGATTAGAAACTGTCGATTAAAAAAACCAGTCGGTAGTATTGATAATACTGGTTATCTTAGATTTACTACTAATGGCAAGAAAAAAAGATATTTATCTCATATATTTACCTACGAGTGTTATTTTGGACTGATCAAAGATGGGTATGTGGTGGATAACATCAACGGCGATAAACTTGACAATTCACTTGGAAATCTACGAATTACTACACAGAGTCACAATTGTAAATCCGGAAACACAGGAAGGTGTAAATTATACAGAAAGAAAGCTATTAAATCCGTAAATACAGAGACTGGGGAAGAAATTAGTTTTGAATCAATTAATTCTGCTAGTAAATATTTTGACATAGTACCACAATCGGTACAACACGTGGCAGAAAATATACAGAAATCTTCCTTTTCCAAAAGATTTGCACAAAAAATAAGATTTCAATACGTTTAGTCTACCGTATTTTTAATGTTACCAAATGATTAAGCGCTCCGTCAAGCATAATGATAAATATCGTAGTTGTCCGCTTATACGAGTTAATGTCAAAAGCTATCCTGATTGTCCATACTTTGTAAAAACATTTCAGTGAATTTGGATCTCAACAGTATTGCAAATAAAAATATTTTTTATAAATATTTAGTGGTTTTTTTATTTCGTTGATTTTGTTCTGAAAACCGCGTTTTTTGTTCAAATATCTCGTTTTTTGCATGAAAAATGACCAAAAATCACTAAAAATCAGTCAGATTTTGACAAATTCTGAGGGTGAAACCTCCAGGAAGGTTAACGGGAATTAACATTAGGTTTTAAATTTATCGATGAAAAACTGTTTTTTTTCCTGGATTTTTATCGTAATTCGCTAGCAAAAATCTACACAATACGAGCAAAAGAACTGGAAAAAACCAGTTTTTCATCGATCAATTTAAAACCTAATGTTAATTCCCGTTAACCTTCCTGGGGTTTTGACCTAACGAAAATTAGCAAACTCAACGAAAAACTTTACACAACGGGTAATATTGTACTTGATACCTACTGAAACATAATGGTTGGGATACAATATACTTGTCAATATGTGTAGGTTGCATTCTACTAAGCAGAATGTTAATTTTCCCAAGGATTTTGTTTAGCTATTATCACAGTCAATGGTCCATCATTGTCGCTGTCATTTTCACTTGTATTTTCACAATGCTCTCTTAACTGTCTTATACGAAAGTTCATAATCTTTTTCTGTTCGTATTCATGAGATAATTCTAGCTTGATTTTGTCAATAGCGTTTGAGAGAGGCACAAACAACTTTACCTGATCATCAGTGACAGTTGCCAGTGACTTTAACATTCCTTGCTGGATAATTTTCATAAATTTATAATCAGCGGATAGCGTGAATCTGTTCTCGTTCTTTCGTTGTTGTAATGAGTCAAAATCACATAGAATCTTTTCAGCATTAAGATTGTCAGATACATTGATACCGTTATGTTGTAATTTTTTAATCGCAGAAACAATGACATTGATATTTTCAAAATTCATTATATAATAAGTGTATATTTAATATAAAAATAAACAAAAATATACAGCGCGGGGTGACATTCGGTCTACCATTCCATAGTTGTATCAGATAAACCTAATGAGGTTCCGAATCTTTGTTTAGACATTTACCCCCAAGAGAACCCCTAAATATCCGAAACCGAAACTTTAGAGGCTCAGAGAGCTGTCTGTACGTGTTATTTGTTTACCCCCGAAAGAATTCCTAAATATCCGTAACCGAAACTCTAGGAACTCAGAGGGTTGTTTATACACGTGTAGGTCTTATTTTAGTGACCAATCAGATTCTGTTTATTGCCTTACAAGAATTCCTAAATATCCGTAACCGAAACTCTAGGAACTCAAAGGCTGATTGGTCTTTGTGACCTGGAATCTCATTAGGTTTATTTTTAGTTTGCGATTGTGTCTTTTGGAATGGCCCCTGTGTGGGGTACCCCTTGAGTGAAGTCACAAGGTCACGACCTCATATCACCCCCCGCTGTATATTTTGATGAGATGATATGATGATGAGATGATATGATGAAATGCCGTCTTCACGCCAGCACACCAACCCATAACGATCAACCAATGGGTGATTCACAAAAGTGAATCCACCACGTGTTGACGTAGTGGATTGGTGTACTCTGAAGACGGGGGGCTGGAGCCCCCAATAGATTATAAATCTTGGCCTAAAATCGCCTCCCGCAGACATATGTCTTTCTCGGGTTTCAAACCATGACCCTCCGGATGAGAGTTTCTACGCGCTATCAATTGAGCTATCGGACCTTGTTATAAATACATACTGAAAAAGTTAGTATGTGTTTACCAATAGCCTATTTCCTAAAAACTACAATGTTCTTAACAAAAACCACAGTTTTCTGTGTAAAATCTGATTTTATATTTCTAGTTTCCAAAAAATATATATAATTCTGTATAACAATGAGTCTATGCGTAAGCCGTAACCAAGGATATTGATTTAGTCATAGCGTATTCTTAAAACAACTTTACGCGGTAATCGGCCACAGATACACAGCCGTTATGGAATAATCAATATGCAGCCACAGCCTTCTAGATAATAGATTTCGATTGCGCACTATGAGAAATCTGTGCGCGGATTTTATGTAAGCAAAAAATACAGTATTATAGACAAGCACTATGCATCCGGATATTTTTTTTTTTTTTTATTATCATAACGCTCTATGAGCGTACATATAGATTTATATTTAATTCTTCATTTCTTGTGTCCAGAATGCGATTGCTTTGGTCTGTAAGTTTAAAGTGTATCCTTGATAGTAACGGATTATGAACTCGCAGGTACACGGGGTTAATTGGCTCTGATACAATTAACCACCCTGGGGGGGGGGCTAATGGGCTAAAACTGTATAATATGTACCCTTGCTGGGCCTGGTTAGACTTAGAAAGATCTACCTGATAGCTACCTTCAATAACATCGCATACCAGATTGACTGCAATTGTTGTTGTTATGTTTACAATGCCTGGCGATATATGACGTCCGGCACCAAAAGGGTTGTTATTGTGTTTTAGTATAACCGGTGGTGGGGCTATTTGTCTCCGCGATTCAATTACTCCCGGATAATATTCTTCGATAAGATCATTTAATGATTTCTTCATTTCAGCGTTGTTTAGATTTGGTATAACAAATGTTTGTAAATCTTTTTCTGTTATTTTATAATGATCAAGAAATAATTGTTTAGATTCTTGATTTGTGTAACGATTTCCATCGAGTTTAGTCGCAATGTTTATAATACTTCGATTGGCGATGTATAAATCGAGTAAGTTCCCATTTAAGTGTTTTATTGACTCGATTATTTGCTGCTTAACATTATGATCATAATGTTGAGATAATGAAATAAGTAAACTTCTTAAATCATTAAATGTTTTATCGTATTCAGGCTTAAGAGTACCTAAAAATTCTTTAAAAAATTCTTCATGAACAATATCTCGATCTCGCGCCCTTGGCGTCCTGATAACAGTAAATGCTGATCTAGTCATCTTGGGAATTCTTTTACCGTCAAAATCGATAAAGTAGTATGTATTGTCGTTTGGATCAGATCCAAATCTTATATATCTCCATGGAAATTTATCTCGATATTCTGGATTTTTAATGAATTTTTCTTCACTCGTTTTAAATTCATTTTTAGTTGGTTCTGAAACTCCATTATAAACAGGTGCGACTTCAGGCCATCCTAACACTGATCTGATCGAACTTTGATAAATATCTACGAGGTAATCAGGAGAATTTATTTCAATCACCGCTGATAGTGTTGGTTCGTAAGCAGTAATCGCTATTTTAGATTCTTCTCCTGTGATAGATTTACTTCTGCGTTGGAACTCATCATTAATCTCGTCTATTTGATAACTGCCCGTTGTAATTCCAACAACTTGCCAATCAGGTGTTCCATCCGGTTTATTCTTATTCGCAAATATCAGTGAATTATTTGCTGGTTGTCCACCAAACGGTTTTGACCTGATATTTGGCCAGCTATGATAAACTCGAAACTGCGCTAGCGCTATTTCCTTTGCTGGAATTGCAGTTGGAAAATTAACGCTAAATTCAGGATTGGTTGAACTTAATAATATCATAGTAGTTTTTGACGGCGTTGTATTAGCTACGATCTGCTGAAGTAATTCTAACGATGACATTATTTAAAATACTCCGTATTTAATAGAGCGGAAATTCAACCCTCCACTTTATCATCCACTTTGAATGCCTCATTATAAGTTTCCATTATCGTTGCAAACTCCTCATCGGATATTTTACCATCGCTGAGATACGCCGAAAGATAAGATGATAATTAAGAATAAGATGATGTTGCTGTGTGCAATTTTATTATGTACTCGTTTAGTTTAGCATTTGTACACGTAGATATTTTCTTAGCGATAATACTGAAAATACCTGTGCATGTTGTTGCCGTGGAAACTATAATTGTTACAACTGCAGGCGCTGTCATCGTTATTGTTGATAGTAATAATCCAGTTCCAGCAATAACAGCAGAAACCGAGTATAGCATTATATCAATAACAACCATACATCGCCGATATTTTTTTACCTTTATCGTGTAATCGTCGATGATATTTTTTAGTTTGGTTTGACACTCACATACTTGAGCGTATCTGTGACGTTGAACATCGATAAATGACTCTTGATTCATTATACTTATCTAGATAACTAATTGAGGAGTTTCACACACAAATTCCAAGCACCACCAGTATAGTGCTCTGGTTAATTTTTTATCAGATGCCTCCAGCAGAAATGTTTCTTCCGCATCTTTATTTATTATGACGGATACAACTCCAGAAAAAGTATCGTTTGAATAATGCCATGGAAATGTAGTAAATATACTCAATTTTGCACTACTAAATACGGACAGTCTGTATACACCAGTGACTTCTGCGGTGTGTTTGACATTATTATCTTGCAGTGTCCATACTCCTAATCTTGATGCTACTGTGTATACTACGTTGAAGATCTGCTTGTGAGGAATTTTAATAAGATTCGTTTTTTCAATGATATTAGGAATTCCACTAACAATATCGTTGATTTTCGTGTTAATGTCGGTAAGTTTTATGTCAACGGCTGGTGGATTTCCAAAAAAGTCATTAATAGATCTGTTTACATTTCTACGAAAATACTGAAACGTTTGTACATGATTAATATAATCAGTTCTAAATGTAGCAATTTCATCATTGATTGTCGTTAACGAAGTCGTTATTGGAATTTCCTTATCGTCGACGTATTTCTTCGTTGCGGCGTCAAAATCTGTTTCTGGTGTTCTGAGATTATTAATACCATTATTATTCATGTCGAAAAATGCACGCATTATACCACAGCGCACTGACACGTACTTGGATTCTTGATCATCGACGTATTTTTTTGTTGCTGCGTCTGTATCCGAGGTTGGATCTCCGAGATATGTAATTTTTCTTCCTGACATAATAATGTCACCAGTAAATACATCACCAGTTTTCTTAACATAATCGTTAACCGACTTACCGGAATCCTGTATTTTACCCTGATCAGTGAAAGTAACGATATTATTAACAACCGCGTTGGGAATTCGTATGAGTACATCTGGTAGTTGTATGTTACTCGTTTTTAATCGTCCTTGTTTGTCCTGAAAAACGACGACTTCATTTTAATCCACACTTGTGATATTTAATAAATTATCGATTTCATTTCTGAGCTGATCAAGAGTTGCATATTTAGATAAATCGACCTTCTTCTGATCTTTGCGAGTAGATCTTCCGTAAATATCTACCATTATATTTACTGATATCTGTTTAAGTGTTATGACGTAGTGTAGTGAACGCGTGCACGACTTTATGAGGTGGTGCTGTTGATTTTGATACAGCATCAAGCACAGCGAGGGTTTCACGACCGCATATTGGGGGATCAGTTATTTTTTGTGTTGGTAGCGTTGAATACCAGATTGGAATATTTTTATCGCCGGTAACATACTCTAAAAATTCTTTTGGTGGTGCTAATCCATACGAATCGAAATAAATAATTCCACGTGGATCAATTGCATATCCGACCCAGTGCGTGCCTGGGCCAGAGTTTTTATCGAGATTAATGATACCGGTTTCAATATTGTTTGGTTTTTTTGGCAATTGATCGCGCATAAAAACACCTCTGACGTTTTTTTTATATTTAGTTGCTTAGCAGCATTAAGTAAATCAAAATTGGACATAGGTGATATTGGTAAACTGTCCCGGGAAGTCTTAGACCCTTTCCGTACCACGAATACGGGGTTCCTGGTAGTCTTAGACCTTTTCCCTTTTTTTTGATTCCTTGTCCGGTTGCTTTCTTTAACGCCATTCCAGCAGCTGTTCCAACAGCACCTAGCGTAGCTGCTTTTGCAATAGCTGGGGCTGCAGCTGCTATTAAAGCTGGTATAGCTGCGAGAAGTGGAAATATACCACCCGTCTTAGCAACGTCTTTGATGGCGCCCGCAGAAAGATTAAGTTTGACGCCTTTATTTGATTTTTTAGCGTCATTGAAGTTTTTGAACTGACGCTC
The DNA here is from genome assembly GCA_016617855.1 of Megalonaias nervosa. Lineage (NCBI taxonomy): Eukaryota > Metazoa > Mollusca > Bivalvia > Unionida > Unionidae > Megalonaias > Megalonaias nervosa. Next base: position 33,265 of record JAECUM010007195.1, on the reverse strand, counting down.
GGTCAACGATAATTTATTTGCACCGGTCATTTGTTCTCGCTTTAGCGATATTTTTATTCCACATTTATTTTTTGATGCTGATTGTAGCTTTTTAATCTGACCAGGAGTCAGACGCACACTAACGTGATGATATGACATTATAATTATTATGGATGATCTAATTACATATTTTCTACTGGAGCATTAATAACTCTCATTCGTCCACCAACACTTTCGAGTAACATCGATTTATCGCTGAGTATAACAGCAATTGCTCTATAATTAGGAATAGCTCCAACATCTCTATTAACACGAGCTCGAAAATGAATATCTACAACAGATTGTCTGGTTAAATCTAAATGTTCTAGAGAAAAGTAATAGATCGGATACAGCGTTGTAAAATCTAACTGTGATATTTGTAAACCAGTATCAATGTTTTGATCACGACCCATGAACGACATAAGACGATGATATGCACGTGCTACATGATTATTTTCAAAATTCAGTAATATATCCTCGGATGGTTCTTGAGGTCCATTAATCCTCAATGAAACCTCGGAAATACCAAGATTGTCAAATACCATAATATTTTGTATTTGCGAGTTTACTCGTGCAGTATTTTGAAACGCAATAAATATATGTCTTGGTGCAGAAACACCTTGCTGAGAAGCTATTTGCCACGTAAATAAACCATTAATTGCACTATCAACAGCATCTGTGGTCATAGTCAACCATGACAACGTTGATTTACCACCTTGACTCATAAAAGATAGCAACCGGTCTTCTTCAGATATTGACGGAGTTATCACTGGCATCCACAGGGAAAATTTTGTAAGAATTACTTTACCAGCATCACCAGCGGGTCGCCATATTGCATCATCGTCTGTGCCTTTTCGTACTAGTACAACTGTGTGTTTGGCTCCGAAAATGACTTTTCTAACATTTCTACAGAATCCAAAGATATGTGACAGTGGAATTGCACATGAAAATACTCTTCTATTACCCTTTAACATCGCTCGACGTGATCTAAATCCTAAGTTGAAATCTGGATCTACATTAATAATCATTCTCTCTACGTCTGCTGGGCCGTTTCTGGCAAAGTTTTGTGGTCGTCCTATTTCATATTGTTGGTACTCTGGAGAATTAGAAGTATCTTTCACAAACATCATTGATGGACCAGCTGATGTTGAGTAATCGTCGCTGTATCTTGCAAGGCCTAGTATTGTCGTGGCAACGTCGACGCCTTTCTGAATTGATTCAATATTTTTTCCGTCAATCATGTATGTAGCGCTATCAAACAACGCCATAATACCATTATTAACAAAACCAACACTATCATTAGCGGCGTATTCGGTATTATCTGTTTTAAAAATTTCACCTTCGACTTCAATAAATGCTTCAGCGGGTAAGAAATACCTACTTGTATCCTGAACTTGTAGTTCAGTTCTTCCACGCTGATCTGGCATTCGTGCGTCATAAGAATAATACTGATAATCGCGCACAGACTCATCTTTGAGAACTGGTGCGTCCATGTCAAACGCGGGGTCAGATATGCGCTTAAACATCTTTATTATTATCGTCTTCGTCTAACTCGAAGACCACTTCGGGAAGTGAGACCACTTAATGCTATCAGACTAGCGGTTATATTTTTTTCCTTTTCCGACATTGGTACATCAGCCAACTCCGCTAGTTTTTGATTAGCGGCTTGATTTATTATTTTACTTACATTTGCTGGCATCACTTCAGTGCTGGCCAATTTCACAGGCTGAGGTCGGGTCGCTTGTGGTCTGCGTATTAATCTTGATAGTCTATCTTTGATTGCTGAGAATGCTTTCCTAGCAATATTACCAACAGCGCTTATACCTTTTTCACGAACAACATCAATAGCTTTCATTCCTAGTTGCTTTGCAATCGGTATTGCTTTTGGGGTTATTCTTCTAAACAGACCCTGAACAACATCACCTAGTCCATCTCCGTAGGTCGCTTTGTATACTGGTAATCGAGAGTTTATTACCCTGACCATGGTAGGTCCACGAGTATTGTGTATGATCATCTTATTATTAAGTGACTTTATCACTAATTACATACTTAGTCACTATGATAATCATCGGCGATTTCGTTAATGAGAGACCGATATACATTCATATCCATGATACCGCCTGTAAATAATCGTTTGCAAATATCAGCTGCTTCATTAATGATTTCTGGGGAATTATTACCAGCTCGTTTTCCTCCAATGAGAATTTCTAGTCGATCAACATCAGCAAGGACGTTATTGGGACAAGTAATAAGACCACTTCCTAGACCACATCCAGTTGCGCCGGGAGCGTCTTGAAATTCTTTTTCAGTTTGTCGTGGTGATCTCAATCGTCTCATTGTTTCTCGTCGTTCTTGTTCTCGTTCTTGTAGCTCTTGTTGTAGTTGTTGTGCTCGTTGTGGTGATGGTGGTAATGTTACAAATTCTTTTTTTTGTCGTTGTTCTCGTCGTTGTTGTTGTTTTTGTTCTAGCTCTTGTTTTAGTTCTTGTAATTGTTGTAATACTGGTGCTTTTTGTTCTTGTTGTAGTGGTTGTGATATTGGTGATGATTCAAATTGTGGTGGTTGTGATAATCGTTTGCTTTGTTTCTCTTCTACATATTCATTTAAAGACTTACCAAAATTGTTAAAACTTTCAATATCTTCATTAGATCTGATTTCTGGAGTACCAGTAGCGACGCGATATATATCCTTGATCCAATTGGCAGAGCTTAATGATTTAACATGTTCTGGTTTTACATATTTTTGTCTTTCATAATATCCAAACGCGGCAATATCAAATAATTGGGTTGGATCCCTGATAGCAGCAATACCTTCAGGCGTAAATTTATCTATTATCTTAGTTCTGGTTCTTGGCGGTTGTGGTTGTGGTGGTGGTTGAGCTGCTTGTGGTGCTTGTGGTGGTGGTTGAGCTGCTTGAATACGACCAGCAATATCAGCAGGCAATGTTGCAAGAGCTTGTTGTGTTGCTTCGGTTGCTGTAACAATTTTCTTCGTTGGTTCGACAATCGGTTTAAATAATTGTTCTGCACCTTCTGCAAATTCCATCTTATATTCCTGACGCGATTGTAGTTGTTGCTTAACAGAATCACGAACAGGTAGATATTTTTTAATTACCTCTAGTCGCTCTCGAGCTAATTTAGCTGAGGGTGGTTCTCCAATACTCAATATTGATAATATCTATAATGGCTGTTTAATTTATAGCAGCAGAGAGGGTGAACGACCAACGCGTAGTGACCAGATTGTGAAAAAATCGGAAAAAATCTGGTCAGTTAGAGAAGTTTTCATTATTAAGCCAAAAACTTTTTTTTCAACCTTCGTAGGAACCTTTAGATTTCAAAAATAAGGTCTCTAGCAAAGTGGTCTGTTCACCCTCTCTGCTGCTCACGGAGAATCAACGTATTTTGACCTAATTGCAGGCCGGGTGGAACAGGACGGGAACCATACGTAGCGAAAACTCAACGGCAACGGATCTATATCGAATAAATATAATTTCCTAGTAAAATTAAGCGTGAGGTTGCTAAACGAAACATGTCAAGAGGATTGTGTAGCGGATAATGAGCAAGAGTCAAATTAATAATAATAATAATAATAATAATAATAATAATAATAACAAGAAGAACAATAATAGTAAATGTTAGGAGTTACGGATTTTTTACTGGTGCAGATTATATAGCAAAAATTTCGTACGCCTGATAAACAGATGCCTCGTAGGTGTTTTGATATGACCGCATTGACAAAGTTAGACTCTTTATTTAAGCGGGACTCCCCATGAATTTTAAATTGTATCCTGATCAATAGATGCTTCGTGATAAACAGATGCCTCGTAGGTGTTTTGATATGACTGCATTGATAAAGTTAGACTCTTTATTTAAGCGGAACTCCCCATGAATTTTGAATTGTATCCTGGATCATTCCGTTTGGTATCTGTCCAATGCTGGTCATATTATTTTGGCAGCATCTCAATGGAGTCGAGTTGTAGTCGTTGGCAAGTTTCGCGTTGAATACATACATACATACATACATACATACATACATACATGCCTACATATATACATATGCGTGACTTGGTACATTTGGCAACAAATAATTGTGACAAATGAAAACTGGTTTGAGACTAAACACTGTGGTATATTCGTTTTCACAGAAATACCCCATGGGGCAAACTTTCAATTTTGAAGAAAATATCCCTTACCAAGTAATGCATTTGTTATTTGTTTGACGATTAGAAATGCTATCCAAATCAGTCGAATGGACCGTACTGAGAGACATTGACGGGGTTGTGCATAGGAACGTGACATTCCTTGCGACTAATAAAATTATATATGTAATTTTTGCTTATTAATATGTGCTTTAATGTATATATGCTACCAAAGTTGAAGAACGGTTAGTTTTTATTACATCTGCATTTCCATTGACCACTTCACGATTCGCTTGAGTTAGTGGAGTGAAATATTCGTATACTTGACCAGAAATTATTCCGGTACTTATAAACATTATGTATTGTGCGCAAATCAACATCAAGTGTAAGTACACTACAATTTTTAGCACAGGTGGTTAATTTACCTCCCATAGACCATAATGTTATTGCTATGAAAAACAAATGCAACATTTCCTGCTAAGATCGCAAAACACGCTTACATCTAAGACATGATCTATCCGAAAGCTAATTCTTAAAATAGACGAAACTGTGAACGTCATGGTTTCTTGTAGTAGAACATTCGCTGCAGGTGACTGCTATCAAAATCCGATCAAGCTCTCCCCGTTATATATGTGAGTGTCTGTGTGGCATCAGCGATAGGATGAAAAAGTGCATTAGGGTCAAGACAGCTACCAATATGTAATGAATATTATGAGGAACGAAATACATTAACTCATTTCTCTAATTATCTTCAGCCGACTTTAAACGATTATTTTACAATATTTAGTACTTTACCACTCATAGGCTGGTTCAACATCACGTACAATACTAGTTGTCTGTGAGTTAGCCACATATTTTCAACTCTCAGTTATTGAGATTATAAATAATTTTAAGAGGTTATGAAAGTTGACCATATGGAATAAAGAATAAGCAAACAATTTATACATTTTATAGGTAACTATGCGATTGTTTTCATTCACCCCTGTATGTCGAATATATCCTATATTTAAACTATTTAAACATCGATCTCTAAATCATAAATAAAATCCTCCGTTGCTTGATTTTTTTTTTTTTTATCCGTTGCGTTGCAGACCACTGAATAAATCGCAAAAATGTGGTAATAATACAGTGGTAAGGGACTTGTCCCACCCCCGATTTCACCTCTTAACATGTTTTTGCCTACTTCCGCAAAACGTAATAGCTGACCACTACATGTTTTCTCCCAACCGACTAAAAGTAATTCTACGGAAACCCCTGCTTGCCAGAGTTTTAATAGGGTCTCTTGTTGCAAAATACAGATTTCGCATTTGAACTCTCGTGACGTAGTGAATAAACATGAAATGAAAATGCTGCTATTATCAACGTTCTTCAGCGCAATGTACTGGCATAACTGTGTGAAGTATGTGTTTGCAGAATGGAAATATCGTTTATGTCAAGCCTTAATTAACACAGTTACTGTTCCATATAACAGTCATCAAGAATCGATTAAAAAATCTTATTAAAATTAGATCTAAAAAGGGCTTACATGGGATGTGATTGTCACCAGTAAGAAGTAATGATTTGTTAACAGTGTCGCACACCTATCAATTCACAGATTAAGAGTTTATTTTTGTTTGTTTGTTTGTTTGTTTGTTTTGTTTTTTTTGTGTTTTTGTTTGTTTTTTTTTTTTCTATAGTGTCAACCGTCATGTTGTTACCTACGTTAAATCTCCCTGCACTAATTTTGAACGCTTTATCTAATAGGCTACTAACAATAAGCTGGCGGGGAATTCCAAAGGTCACATAAAATGTACTTTTATCGGTGTCAGTTAGATATCAGCGGCGAACTGTTGAGATTTGATTTTACTCAGATTTCGATCAAAACATTCTATGCCTAGGCAATCGGTTAGTTTATCGGGTTCATTCTTTATAGGTTGTGTAAAATTAGACGTGACATTATCCTAAGGGTTTTGGTAAACAACATTCCTGAAGGATGAAAAATATCAGTATTCACTCGTAAACAAAACAGTTTCAATAAGAACATTGGGTGAAGGACGGTAAGACTGTCCTTTAAATGGTCAGATATACAGTGAGATTTAAACGTCGCAAAAGCACGTAACCTGAACGAATATAGCTAAACTGTAACAATACCTGGGATATATGAAACTTGTAATATACATATCGCTTATGACGTATATCGTGGCTCTAAAGGCAGAAAGCTGATGCTTTGTCATTGTATGAAATACTGAACAAACAACAACAATTGCTATTGAATAGATCACGTATTACATATCAATAACTCAGCTTTACCATTAAGCAGACGTTTGTATAGTTGAGTTAAACATATTTCACTACCATAAAATACTATATGTTGCAAGTAATTATAAGACAAGTTCCTAAAATATACACATTCCGCTCCATTTTAAATTGCAAGTACAACTGAGAGTCACATTAGAGGAACCTGAGTGGAAAATCAAGTATAATCGTCGATGTGGAGGAAAAAATATGTAACAAGAGAATAGCGAGACAGGAGGAATCTGTCGTGGAATGTAGTATAAAATGATAATATTTCATTTTCGTAAAACATTTAAATTTTATGATAAAAACTTAGGTGACACATTGTATGCAGTAAAATATGATAGTATATTCAGAATATGTTTTAAAGTAAGTTGGTTAATGGGCATATCACTGAGATAAAATCATAAAATTGACTGTCTATAACTTTTTTTTTATATGGGCACACTTTTGAGATCAGTATGTACTAAATTTGATAAGTCTGTATCTGATGTATTTTTAATGAGGGCCAATCCTGATAATTTACGCTTGTATATTCCTCAGCATATTTACTTGTGATGAAAGTTAATGTGACATTCTATATTTCCATAGTGTTACATGTCCTGTAACTGAAACCCGAGAAGCTCTTCCAATGCAAAAAACGTTGTTTATTTAGCTGCTTGCTTATCACTATTACCAGTACATACATACATACATACATACATAAGTACGTGCGTACGTAAGTACCTACGTGCATGCATACACACGTACATACATACATACATACATACATACATACATACATACATACATATGACTTAGTCCATTTAGCAAGAAATAAGTTAACTCTCTTGTGTATTATTCTTCGTAGAAATGCCCCATGGGGTGAACTTTTAATTTTGCAGAAAATGTCCCTTATCTAGTAATGCAATTATTATGATAAGAAAGTTTGTCATATTCTTCTTCTCATTTCTTGCTATGAGAAGGAATTACTCATGACTTAAGAACTGTCTCGGTCCATGGTTAGAGAGAGAGAGAAGAAAAAGTTCGGGATCTCTTAAGAAGGTGTCACGCATAATGGTGTAGATACGACTACATTCCTTGGGGAAAGCTCGGCAAGGCGAGGGTACGGGATCTGTAAAAAGATAGATGAGACCTCTGTAGCTTTGGGACTAACAATTTTATTGATATAATTGATATAGATAGATATATACAACTTATATATAAGGGGGTGGGGGTGTCTGTTTATGTGTGGCGGCAACGATGGGACGAAAACATTGTTAGGTTCGAGTAAGTTACCGATATATTATGACTATTATGAGGAACAAAATAGATTAATCTTTAAAAGATTAAAATTAATCTCTAACAATCTTCAGCCTAATTTAGACGACTTTTTGACAATATTTAATATTTTTCACACATGGGCTGGTTCAATGCCATGTACAATGCTAGTTGTCTGAGTTTGCTAGAGATTTTTAACTTTCATTTATTGAGATTGTAAGTAATTTTGAGAGGGAATGAATGTTGACCATATTGGGTAAAGAATAAGAAAACAATCGATGCATTGTATAAGTAACCATGTGATTGTTTGCATGCACCCCTTTTTGTGTTTGTTGAGGTCATCCTATTTAAACTATTTATAAATCTATCTCTAAATCATAAAGAAACTCGTCCATTACTTAATATGTTTGCGTGACCAGAAATAGAATCAAAAAGAATGATGTGATCATCGGGTATATCACCACAAGTTCAATTTGTTATGCAATATCCCCATGTTAGCATTTCCACCCACACACACTGGGACAAAGAGTGGATGGGTGGGCTTGGCCCACTGCTTTACCATTAAGCAGACGTTTGTGTTGTTGACTTAATCATAGTTCACTACCGTAAAATACTATATTTTGAAAGTAATTAAAAGACAAGTTAATAGAAATATACAGATTCCTCTCCATTTTAAAGTACAAGTACAACTGAGAGGCACATAACGAGTAACCTGAGTAGAAAATCAAGCATTATACTCGACGTGAAGGAGAAAAGATGTAATAAGAAACACCAAAAGCGGTGATATATGTAGGGAACAGTAGTAGAAAATAGTCAGCTTTAGCTTTCATAAAACATCTAAACTTTGAGATAAAAAGGTAGCTTGAGATAAAAAGGTAGCTGACATTTCCGCCGCTGTAAAATAAGATATTATGTTAAGAATATGGTTTAAAATAGGTTAGCTAATGTGTGCATAACACTGAACTAGCATTAAACTGACTGTATATAACTCTTCTATATCTGCACACTTTTGAGATCAGTATGTACTAAATTTGATAAGTCTTTTTCTGATGTATTTTTAAAGAGGGCCAATCCTGATAATTTACGCTTGTATATTCCTCAGTATATTTACATGTGATGAAAGTTAATGTGACATTCTGTATTTTACTATGGCCGCTGCCAGAATTCAGCATCAAAGTAACATGAATTTGTACATGTACATATTTTATGCGTGACGCATCAACATATTAAAGTAATAGAGATTTGTACACGTACACATTTTGCTCAAATGTGTACATGTAAAAATTTATTACTTGACATGTAAAACCAATTAACGACATTCCTTGCGCAGTAATAAATTAGAAAGAACAATTCACCTTCCTGATAAGGACTTAACCTCTCGGCTTATTTACTTGTTCGTCTGAACCAAATCACACTGGTCTATGTTAGCACGGAAGCGGGAGAAAATCTACATTACAGTTATAACAAAGTTGTAGTTGGATCATCTCAGTTATAAGTAGTCATGTAAGTACCTCTCTCTCTCTCTCTCTCTCTCTCTGACTGTACACACATCCATCCATCGATCTATCCATCCATCCATCCATCCATCCATCCATACATACATACTGTGCATCATTTCATTTTATTGTACTGTATATAATACCATAATTGACATTGATGATGGGAAGTAGCTTAGCTTTAGCAGCTGGGAGGGTGAACAGACCATTTTTGATGGAGACCTTATTTATGAAAAATAAACCTTCTTACGAAAATGAAATCTCAAGGTCAAATAACGTTAAACCAAAACCTCTAACCGACCGAGATTTCTCTAATTGGGTTAGCTTATTTTGTTACATCATCTGATGCGCGTTTTTATTTTCAGGCATGATTCTTTTACGCGCTGGTCACTCAACGCTGGTCGTTCACCCTCCCCGCTGCTATAATTAAATCATTATTTTTATATCAATAATGATAGAAGAATCTCACACAACTAGATTAGCTCGAGAGCGACTAGAGGCAATTAAGAAATATCTACCCGTCCGTAATTCTGTCAAACAACAACTACAAGCGCGTCAGGAGTCTCAGGTGGAATTTGCAGAAGGTACAGAACAATTATTTAAACCGATTGTCGAACCAACAAAGAAAATTATTACAGCAACTGAGGCAACAAAGAAAGCTCTTGAAGCATTACCTGTTGATATTGCTGGCCGTATTCAAGGAGCTCAACCACCACCACCACAACCTAAACCACCAAGAACCAGAACTAATATAATAGATACATTTACGCCTGAAGGTATTGCTGCTATCAAGGACCCAAACCAATTACTTGATATTGCCGCGTTTGGATATGATCAAAAAAGAAATAAAATATGTAAAACCAGAATATATTAAATCTCCAAAACGTGCTGATTGGATCAAGGATGTATATCGCATTACTACTGATACTCCATAAATCAGATCTGATGAAGATATTAGAAGTTTTAATAGATTTGTTGAGATTGTATATGAGCATATAAAAAGCTAAACAACCACCAGAAAAATTAAAACAATTTAAATTACCACGATCATCACCACAACAATTATCACCATCACCACAACGATTACAACAACGAGAACAACCATCACCGCAACAAGAACAACAATTTCGAGAAATGATGAAACGATTGCAATCACCACGACAACCAGTCAGAACAACAAGTGAGGAAGAAAATCAAGATCCTGGAATCGCTAGCGATTCTACCGGCGCAACTGGAAGTGGTCTGGGGAGTGGCCTTATTACTTGTCCCAATAACGTCCTTGCTGATGTTGATCGACTAGAAATTCTCATTGGAGGAAAACGAGCTGGCAATAATTCCCCAGAAATCATTAATGAAGCAGCTGGTATTTGTCAACGATTATTTACAGGTGGTGTTATGGATATTGGTGTGTATCGGTCCCTTATTAATGAAATCGCCGATGATTATCATAGTGACTGAGTATGTAATTAGATGCAATTAGTGATAAAATCACTTAATAATAATATGATCATACATAATACTCATAGACCAACCATGGTCAGGGTAATAAATTCACGATTACCAGTATGCAAAACGACCTACGGAGATGGACTAGGTGATGTTGTTCAAGGTCTATTTAGAAGGATAGCCCCAAAAGCAATACCGCTTGCAAAGCAACTAGGAATGAAAGCTATTGACGTTGTTCGTGAAAAAGGTATTGGCGCTGTTGGTGATGTTGCTAGCAAAGCATTCTTAGCAATCAAGGATAGACTAGCACGATTAATACGACGAAAACCTCAGCCACCAGTGAAACTGGCCAGCGCTGAAGTGATGCCCGCAAATGTCAGTAAAATACTAAATCAAGCTGCTAATCAAAAACTAGCAGAGTTGGCTAGTGTACCAGTCAGAAAAAGAAAAAAATATAACCGTTAGTCTGATAGCAGGAAGCGGGCTTCGTGTTAGACGAAGACGATAATAATAAAGATGTTCAAGCGTATATCTGATCCCGCGTTCGACATGGATGCACCAGTTTTAAAAGATGAATCCGTGCGCGATTATCAATATTATTCTTATGATGCATGAGATCCAAATCAACGTAGGCAAATTGAGATACAAGTTCAAGTTACAAGGACATGTTTCTTACCCGCTGAAGCATTTATAGAGGTTGAAGGTGAAATTTTAAGAACAGGTAATACTGCATACGCCGCTGATAGCTGTTCCTAATTACAGAGCTGTCGCTGTCATACTTAGTGATAAATCAATGTTACTTGAAGGTGTTGGTGGACGAATGAGAGTTGTTGATGCTCCAGTAGAAAACATGTAAATAGAACGCAGAGCGTTCTGACCCTGATTTAAAATCAGGATGATAATTATAAATGTTATATCAACATGTTAATGTCAGTCTGACTCCTGGTCAGATTAAAAACCTACAATCATCATCAAAAAATAATTGTGCGGTAAAAATATCACTAAAGCGAGAACAGATCGCAGGTGGTCCGAATAAGCATTATCAAAACGCCAGCATAGGCACTTCAATGAAGCCAAAAAATCAAATAAAGGTATAAAACGTAATCTTTCTGCGGGTGTCATTAAAGACATCGCTAAAACGGGTGGCATATTTCCACTTCTTGCCGCGTTACCAGCGATAATAGCCGCTGCAGCCCCAGCTGTTGCAAAAGCAGCTGCATTAGGCGCTGTTGGAACCGCTGCTGGAATGGCGTTAAAGAAAGCAACGGGTCAAGGAATTATGCACGCAGAAAACTTAAGAAAAAGATCACGGGCAAAACAACACGGAAGACGTCTAAGAGCTCCAAACGTGCCACAGCCGGGCCGTCTAAGATTATCAGGCCCAGTATACGGTCGCGGTCTAAGACTTCCAGGGACCCCATATTCATGGTACGGAAAAGGTCTAAGACTGCCCCGGTGACTTCGTCATCGAGTTCGATGATTCTTCCTTTGTCTAATTTTGATTTACTTAATGCTGCTAAGCAACTGAACATAAAAAACTTTAGAGGTTTGCGTAATAAATTACCTACCGTTGCAATGCAACATGAAACTGGCATTATTAATCTCGATAAAAACTCTGGTCCTAGTACTCATTGGGTGGCATATGCAATTGATCCACGTGGAATTGTTTATTTTGATTCGTATGGGTTGGCGCCACCAAAAGAATTTTTAAAATATGTTAGCACAGTACGAAGTACTGCTATGCAAAGTAAGAATTCGATGCGTTCTAAGATCTGTTATTGAACATTACCAACACAAAAATTAACGGATCCGCCAATATGTGGTCGAGAAGTACTCGCTGTACTTGATGCTGTATCAAAATCAACAACGCCACCTCATAAAGTCGTGCATGAATATACTACGTTGTCACATTTAAACAGACATTAGTAAACATAATGGTAGATATTTATGGAAGATCTTCTCGCGGTAAAGATCAGAAAGTCGATTTATCTAAATATGCAACTCTTGATCAGCTCAGAAATGAAATCGATGATTTATTAAATATCACAAGTGTGGATCAAAATGAAGTCGTTGTTTTTCAGGATAAACAAGGACGATTAAAAACAAGTAATATACAACTGTCAGACGTACTTACACGAATTCCCACCGCGGTTATCAATAATATCGTTACTTTTGCTGATCAAGGTAAAATACAAGATTCCGTTAAGTCAGTTAACGATTTTATCAAGCGAGCTGGTGAATTATTCACCGGTACCATTATCATGAATCAAAGTAAAATTACATACCTTGGAAACCCAACCGCAGATACAGACGCAGCAACAAAAAAATACGTCGATGATCAAGAATATAAGTACGTATTAGTCAAAGGTGGTATAATGCGTGCATTTCTCAACATGAATAATAATGGCATTAATAATCTTAGAACACCAGAATCAGATTTCGACGCTGCAAGGAAAAAATACATTGATGATATCGCTAGCGATCAAGTGACATCATTAACAACAATCAAAGATAAAATGACCGCATTCAAAACTGATTTTCTAATCACGTACAAACGTTCCTGAATTTTCGTAGAAACATAAACAGATCTATTAATGAACTTTTTGGAAGTCCACCAACTGTTGACATAAAACTTGCTGACATTAACATAAAAATCAACGATATTGTTAGTGGAATTCCTAATATCATCGAAAAAACGAATCTAGTAACAGAGTTACTTACTAACATTTCACACAAACAAATTAACAATATCGTGTACACAGTAGCATCAGGATCATCAACATAGACACCGCGCGATAACAGTCTCGGACATACCGCAGAAGTAACTGGGTTATACAGGCTGTCCATGTACGGTTTGGAAATTACTGCGGCCATTTCACCATCACCGAATGCACATTATAATCCTCTACTGGTGATGCTAAATAAGAACACCAAAGAAACATTTACGTCAACATCAAATGAAATGCCCCCGAGACGTTACTGGTGGTGTCTGGAATTTGTTGCTGAATTTCCTAATTTAATTATAGTTAATTAAATAACGTTGTCATTGTATAATGAATCAAACCCTAGTGACGGAGTCACTTATTGACGTGGATCGTTACAGATACAATCAAGTATGTGAGTGTCAAACCAAACTAAAAAATATCATCGACGATTATACAGTAAAAGTGAATAAATATCGCAGGCGTGTGGTTATCATTGATATAATTGTTTACTCAGTTTCTGCTATTATTGCTGGAACCGGATTATTATTATCAACAATAACAATGACAGCACCTGCAGTTGTAACAATTGTAGTTTCAACGGCAACAACATGCGCAGGTATCCTCAGTATTATCGCAAAGAAGATAGCTACATGTACAAACACAAAATTACACGAGTATATAATAAAACTACACATGTCGGTGTCTGCATGCATTAAACTATCATCGTATCTTTCGGCGTTATCTCAGTGATGGTAAAATATCCGATGAGGAGTTCATAACGATAATGAAAATTTATGATGAAGCATTCAGAATCACTAGCGATTCTAGTGACGAAGTCACCAAATAAATGATCAAAAAGTCCCCGAGGGAACGCTCTGCGTTCTATTAAAATAATTAAATACAGAGTATTTTAAATAATAATGTCAACGTTAGAACTATTACAACAGATCGTCACTAATACAACGCATACAAAAACTACAATGATATCATTAAGTTCGACCAATCCTGAATTTAGTGTTAACTTTCCAACTGCAATTCCAGCAAGTGAAATAGCATTAGCACAATTACGAGTTTATCACAGCTGGCCAAATATCAGGTCAAAATCGTTTGGTAGACTACCAGCAAATAATTCACTGGTATTTGCAAATAAGAATAAACCTGATGGATCTCCTGATTGGCAAGTTGTTGGAATTTCAACGGACAGTTATCAAATACAACAGATTAATGATGAGTTCCAACGTAGAATTAAATCTATTACAGGAAAAGAATCAAAAATAACAATTACTGTTTACGGACCAACATTATCAGCGGCGATTGAAATAAATTCCCCTGATCATGTTGTAGATATTTATCAAAGTTCAATCAAATCAGTGTTAGGATGGCCTGATGTTCCCCCAGACCAAAGGTCAAATGGAATTCCAGAACCAAAACTAGAAGAATTTAAAACAAGTGAAAAAAGATTTAAGGAGATTCCCAATTACAGAAAAATGTATCCATGGACCGTCAATGAATTTTTTATTGATAACGCTGAAAGTATTCCCAATCTAAAAGAAATTTACACAAAAGGACCTCCATCATGGCTTTTTAGTAAAATACCTATCACTGCTGTAAATAAAGCAATGAATGATGAATTTAATTATTTTTTCAATGTTATTAAAAATAATGTTACTAACATAATACAACATTACAGCAACGATACAAAAGAAATTATCCTTGAAGGAATTCGACATTTAAATTCAATATTGTATGATTTTAATTATCTTAAGCACATTTTAACTAGAAATATATATTATCATCTCAGCTCAGTAATTTTTGTCCCTGATAATGCTAAAGAAATAGTATTAAATAATCTTATATCTGAAGTAAATATTTCTGATTTTATTAATATCGATGAATATTTTCCAAAATTACTTGAATGATGGAAAAAAATAGTCCCGCCATCGGTTATTCTTAAACATAGTAACGATCCATACGATGGCGGCCGTCATATCTCGCCGGGTATTGTTAATATAACATCAACGATCGCAGTCAATCTATTATGTGATGTAATTGATGGCAGATATCAAGTAGATCTTTCAAAGTCTAGCCAGGCCCAGCAAGGATATATATTATATTCATTCATACCTCAAGCGCCGCCTGGGTGGTTAATTGTGTCTGAGCCAATTAACCCCGTTTATCTACGTGTACATAATCCGTTATTATAAAGTATACATTTTAAACTTACTAACTAGGCTCGACACATTTTGGATTTGCGAAATGAGGTTTTAAGTATTAATCTGTATGTACGCTCATAATGCGTTATCATAATGCGTCATCGTAAAACAAAATAAAAATATCCGAATCTAACTCGGATCAGAATATTTTTTTTTTTTTTACTGGGGTAAATCGTAATTATCAGAATCTGAATAAAATATTATTATATTATAAATAAACTGTATACTGTCAATTTTGGCAGGGATTTTGTTTAGCCATTACCACATTGACTTCACCTTCATTATCACTTTCATTTTCACAATGCTCCCATAACTGTCTTATACGAATGTTTACAATCTTTTTCTGTTCGTATTCATGAGATAATTCTAACTTAATTTTGTCAATAGCTTGTGAGAGAGGTACAAACAGCTTTACCTGATTATCTGTAACTGTTGCCAGCGACTGTAACATTGCCTGCTGGATAAACTTCATGAATTTATAATCAGATGGCAAAGCATATCTATTTTCTAATTTCCGTTGTTCTAATGATTCAAACTCACACAGAATTTTTTCAGGATTAAGATTATCAAATATATTTATACCGTTATGTTGTAATTTTTTAATCGCAGAAATAATAACATTAATATTTTCAGAATTCATTATATTATAAATGTTTGTTTAACATAAAAATATTTCTAAATCAGAATGATAAAACATATTTCTGAATAATAAAAATTTATAAAACATATAATCACAACACAACCCCATGTGAACTCCTAGGTTGTCAAACAACATCCCAGCAAGTTCAGGGGCATTTTAATTAATCCCCATGTGACCCCCTAGGTTGCCAAATGACATCCTAGCAGGATCAGAGGAAATTCGAAAGACGAAACGGACAGCACAGTTTTATACAAACCCATGTGATCCGCCAGGTTGTCAAAGAACATCCTAGCAGGATCAGAGGTCACATATAAACTTATCCTCGGACAGCACAGTTTAACCCCATGTGACCCCCAGGTTGCCAAATGACATCCTAGCAGGATCAGAGGTTACATATAAACTTAATTCTAAGACCTTAACTAACTTATCCTAGGACAGCACAGTTTAACCCCATGTGATCCCCTAGGTTGTCAAAGAACATCCTAGCAGGATCAGAGGTTGCATATAAACTTAATTCTAAGAACTTAACCAACTTATCCTAGGACAGCACAGTTACATATAAACTTATCTTAAGGACAGTACAACGGGCCTTCTCTACGTTCAATAGAAATTTGCACACTCTCCCCATAATCAACCAAGTGACATGGTGGAGAGTGTACACATTTTCTATTGAAACGTAGAAGGGCTGGCTACGCTCCACTAAATAAGAGAATTTTTTGGCATTAAAATCGTCCTCGCCGACAATGACACGGTCACGAGAATCGAACCCAGGACCTTGAGCATGAGAATCCAACGCGTTAGCAATCGGCCACCGGACTTCATTATATATACATGTTACAAAAATTATTATATAGTTACCTAATACTTACAGTATGCAGAATAAAATCACAATTATTGTAAATTGTAGTGCGGATTTCTTAATAAAATCACAATTATTGTAAAATGTGAATTTATTTCTAAAATATACACTGTTAAATTGAGAAATCTATAGATATAAGATCCGCATTTCTGCCGAGTTAAAAGTCTGTATTCATCAACCGTTACCAAGGATACTAAAACATCGATCAGTTACATGAATACATGCCATACTTATGTCTAAAAATAACTTGCTGATGTATGCATTTATTCACTGTTGAGATATATTAGCCGATATAATCTAACATAGACAATATGTGACTCAAGTTATCGGATTAGCTTGTTCTTAGTAAATGTGTTTCTGTGTAATAGTAACACAAATTAGCAACATTCAATGGGCTTCTTGGAAACATTAGTGTCCTATGGGGCATTCAAACTGTATAAATCTCTATTGTTGTGTTACATACATGTATTTTGAAGACAAATAGATTTGCTGCGAACTAGTGTACGCACAATTACATATCTTTTTATGAACGATATATTTATTTATGGACGAAATAACACATACAATAAGGAATGATATATCGATACTTACTCAAAGCAATGTGGGTTCCGTTTTGACCAAAATTCGCAATATATTGCTGTCATTAGTGCAACAAACACGACAACTGCTTGATTTACTAAGTTACGCTTGACGGAGTTGTCTCGCTTAATCATCTGATACCATAGGAACATACTCGAATTTGATTTTTCGTCCAAATCTTACTGAAAATGCAGATTTTGTGAAATTATCTACCACGCATTTTACTGAAGGTGGTACTATGTTAAAATATTTACCAGCAGAATTAATTGACTTAAATATAATTTCTTCGCCATCTGTATTTACAGATTTAACAGCCCTTGCGTATCGTGCGCCGCCAGAATTTCCGAACTTGCAATTTTGACTTTGTGTAACAATTCGCAAGTTATCAAGCGAGTTATCAAGTTTATCACCACTGAGTGATCGATTACAAGTCCATCTGTAATGACCCCATGAAAACATTCGTAGATGAACCTATGTGATAAATAATTTTTATTTCCACTGGTATTAAATCCAAAATATCCAGTATGAATAACCCTGTCAACTGGTTTTTTCAATCTACAGTGCCTAATTACACCATCACGAGGTGCTTCACAATTTCTAATGATTCGATGCGTTACAAACTCATTTTGCTCCATTTATATACTAATATTATTTGTTTAAATTATTATTTTGAAAATCTAGCGAGATAATCTTCTTCGGTTTTTATAGCAGATTCACCTGACGATGTTAAAATGTTATTTTTTTTATCGTAATATCGTTTCAGCTATCTGTATTTTTTACCACCACATTGCACACACAGTTGAGTTTTTCCTCTGACTCCAACACCACACCGCACACACGGTTTTGGTCCTAGACTAACGTGTCTAACGGTTTGCATATGGTAGTCGCAGAATTCATTTAAGCATGCTTTGTTACAAGGAGAAGTATATCCGATCATATGCCAATTACACCGATTCTTTGTTTGAATCAGATACAAATAATTAAAATTCAATTTAAATACATATTTGTCTTAATTATAATAATGCAGGAATTATCCACAATTGAACCCTCCGCTGTCTCAGCGGGAGCTAGATTTGATCTTGACAGACTGCGGAAATATAAATTTAGTTTTTCGATGCAAGATCTGGCTTTAACGAATAAGGATATAACTAAACGTATCCGTGAAGCCAAAAAGGAATTTCGCGACGATTGTGCGGCTCATGTGTGGTCGAGATTCAGAATTGGAAATTCTGTCAATGTAATGAATGACAAACGAGGAAGAGAGATTATTGACTACCTTAATGTTCAGAGATATTTTATTTTAATAAACTTTATTGTAAAGACGGACGACGACACTTGGATTATCCGTGACAAGCGTGATTCTGTCCACATGCAGTCAGGAAATAATATTATTCTCAGTAAAAATTCCAGACCAGGAATACTTACTGGTATTGACAAACCGTATTGCGAACGAAGGTATCCTGTGACTGCGGTTGTGTACGCAATATATCAGTTAAATAATAAACCTAACGTTGGGGATCTCAAACCTATGAAACTGTCATCTCTGACAGCATCAACGAGGATAAATTGTGTAGCTGAACGAGTTACAGAACACTTCAAAAACGCGATACGCGGAAACGGTTTAACGGATTTACAACGTTAAAAAGTAAATACGTGGGCAGAAGCAGTTAAAGATACCGGAGCGTCTATCAGCGACGTTGCTGAGCTGGGAAAGAAATTAAAATTCCCAATAACAGTGAAGACGTTAACCGGAGAGGTTTTGTACAAATCGAAATATGAGTCAAGAGGAACTTCGATAGATATTATTGATCATAACGCACATGCATGGACTGTGGCAGTAACAATATTTCCACGAGACAGAACGGTTAAATTTTATAATGGTCATGTATTTGATTTTATCAGAAATATCAGTTAAATTGACCCTGTATCTGTTTGGCTGTTTCAAAGTTCGGAATATGATTTTCATGATCAGTTTGTACGCTCTAATGCTGATATTTATCGTACAGAATCTCTCCACGAAGAAATGAAAAATCGTGCATTAAAATATACCACTGATGATATTAAGGTTGGACAATTACTGAATAATTGTATTACCGTTCCATCAGTTGCTGCTCACGCTGCTCAGGAGAAAAATTAATGGAAACCGACACGATTGGAATTTCTTGAAGATGTCCAACACAGTTGTGTGGAATACGGACACAGTGGATTGTGGAATACTAAATACGATTATAGAGACGTTATCTCAGTTGACATGGTACCGTGTTATCCTGGAAGTTTTCTTGGATACGGAGAATGTTCTGAATACTTTAAGAGATTTGGACATCCGACACACGAGATGACCAGAGTTGCGATAAACGGACCCTTACCAGATTTTGACTTAACCGGATTCGCCTGTATAGAGTCTTTCGAATTTTACGGGGATCTCCATCCGATTGTTTATGCGTGGTTTGGAAGACATTCTGCAGAGCGACGTTGGGTTCCAATAGTACTAATACAGTACATGCTTGATGCTGGAATTTTAGTGTCGTTGAGCGTGAGTGAAGCAATTATATCATACCGCGTGCAGAAACAAGTTTGGTTCCCAGAGTCGGATATATTTAATACTAATGATGCTAGGAGAGATTTTCCTAATCTTAACGAAGATGATATTGTTAAAATTACCAATAATATACGTGAATGCAGGAGAGAAAGTGATGAGAAATTTGCAAAAGATCTCGTCAGGAAAATAATCGGTAAATTTTATGCAAGGAGGATCATATGATCATAAACGACATTGTACAAGATTAATTATGGACGATGCTGAACTCGATTTTATAATTGCAGATACAACGGAGAAAAACACATTTATAAGTCGAAGTAATGCTTATTTATCAGACGGAACAAAATTAGGTACAATTGTGAGCTTCACTGATGGCGTACGTTTCGATAAATCTATTATCAATGATAAACAGATTTCCTCGTTATGCAGTCAGAATGGCAACATATTCATTTGATATAAATAAAAAATACGCGGATTCGTTAAAACAATTGCATATTAACAATCATGCATCATGGGGCAAATGGAGAATAAAACATGAAGATATGATTAGTTATTCTGAATCTGCCAACATTGAAATTGCGGAGACATATTACAACAATAATCAGATATCAGAATTGTCATCTGCACCATCTGTATGTGATCCTGTGGCTAGATATAAAACCGTTTATCTTAATGGGTGTGGTGGTTCAGGAAAAACAACACGCGCGATTGAATTATTTAATAATTGTTCTGATATGATTGTTTTGACACCGACACATAAACTCGAAAGGGAAATAAAAGAACGAGGGGTAAAATCATGTACATAACATGGACTCCATCGCGGATGGGTGAGAAATACATTCCTAAAACTATCATATGGGACGAGATATGCACGGTGTCGCTAGAGGCATTGAAAATATTTCTTGAGTGGCTGTTATTGAAGAATACTGCTGTGATAATGTGTGGCGATCATGGTCAACCGCCACCTTTCATTGGATCGTCTCCACATGAGTGGCTGAAAACATTTTTAGATTATTACGAAGAAATAACTGATGACCATAGAGCTATTGATAAATCACTAAAAGAGTTTAAAAAGTTAATAAGACTACAGCCAGATAAAATACAGTGTGAGATAATGCGTAAAGTAATTCCAGAAACTTCTATGAATGATTTTTGGACTTTATGAAGATCTGCTGATTTGATAGTTGCAAGTAGAAAAATAGTTCGCGATACACTTCAACAACAATTATTTACGTTACATAAAGAAAAATTTTCAAATCTACCTGTACCATTATGTTATCGCCCAGCAGATACTCGACAACAGAATGTTGATGTTGAGATTCCTGGTGGTGGAATACAAAATCTTGTGCTAAATGATATTGTTTTAGTTATTGTTGATGTTGTTGAGAGCACGTTGAGCATGGATAAATCGCCGTGGACGTTAGGACACGCTATAATGATTCACTCGTCACAGGGACTAACTATTACTGATACAAATATTTGGATTGTCGATGATCATATTGAGTGGTCATATTTAGTTTATCTTGCAGTGTCTCGAGTCAGAAGAATATCTCAACTGCACAGGGTTATCATGGATTGCGTAATAACCGAAGAAATCACTAACAACTTTATCGATATCAATAAAAAAATTAGCGAGCTATAAGCAATGTGACAAAAACAAAAATAATCGCGACTTTGATATGGATGCTGAATTTATTATAACACTAAAGCAACGACAAAATAATCATTGTACAAGCTGTAACTGTAATATGCTGTGGCAGTATTCGAATAATAATCGAAGACAATTTACCGTTGATAGAATTAATAGTAGTCTTGGTCACACACGCGAAAATGTGATGCTGACCTGTCTTGAATGTAATCGACGTAGAGGTGCAAGTTTACAAAAGTGAGCGCGGTGGTAATTGTGTATCATTATTTGTAATTGTTCGCGTGCAAATCGACGCTGAGGAGCAGTTGAATCTAATCTGTAGATTGCAGGTCTACCTGTGGACCTTACCACGCTAGAAATTTTGTGTGTGGTCACACTCCAGATAGGATCAGTTGCTCTTTTTCTACCTCCTTCAAGTTCACCAGGTTCATATAAATATCTTACGGTCACATTACCTAGTACTGGTTGAGAGGAAGATTCTCGTTTTATTATTATATATTTTTTTGTGATTGCATTAGAAGGTTTCATAGAAGTTGCACGAGTGATTTCATTATTTAACGCAGCTATCACACTTGGTGACCTTGCAAACCATTCACGAGATCTCTCCATGGACTTAAAATTAGTGGATATTTCCTTTGCATATTGATATCCAAATAACCGCTCAGCAAGTGTTCGATTAAATCGTTCAAAGATTGCCTGATCACGATGAATTTCAGCGTGTACTCGTCTGATTTTAACGTTATGCTGCTTCATCAACGATGATACTGCAGCAAGACATTCTTTGCCAGGATCAACCTGTAATAACTGTGGCCATCGTAGACCACCACGTTGATAAATTCGTTCAAACGCAGATGCAACTTCAGTTGCTGTTTTTGATGACAGTGGTTCTGCTTCTTTATATTTACTTGCAACGTCAACGACAGTTAACGCGTATTTGTATGTGCGAGATTGACGTCTGCCAATTTTAATGGTATAATGTGGTAAAAACAAAATATCTGCTTGATGAACTTCATTAGGGGCACTGACATTAAAATGTGCATACTGAATTTTTTTAGGTGATGGTAGATAAATTTGCCATATTGCCTGTCGTGCTAACCACGCTGCAGCAACAGCACGTGAGAATTTGCTGCTTCAGCAAGTTTACTAAGTGCTGCTTTGCCTCTACAGTATCCTCTTGGGCTATAATAAACAGATTCCATTATTATGATAATAATCAGTTGATTAATTACCAGCCCCTAGCACTAGTTTACCTTTCATAGCAGATTTCACTAGGAAGCTAGCAAATGTTTCTCTGAGAGATTTATTTTTTTTATGAATTGAATGCGTGAATCAGTTTTACATCTGCCATATGTCGTTGTTGCAAATCTTTACTTTTATGCGCGACATCATGAACGTAACACGCTTGATCAGTTGCGTTTATTGGATACTCTCCAGGTTTTGGTTGATCTCGTTCGTCAAGTCGAATATCAAGTCGGGTTCCTGGACCACAATAATTATATCCATGTAAATGTTTTTCACTAGGATATTTTGCCCATGGAGCTCCTGATAATTTACCTAACGAAGCAGCGATATCTCCACCTGTCTTCGATGAAATAAATTTGTATTTTTTGTACCACATTTTACACACTTGCCTGTAAGTGCGCGCCTGTTATTTTTTTATTATTGTCGTTAATCCACTGGTCCCACCGATGGTGGGGGTGGGTGCTCTACATCGAACACAATATAAATCCATATTATTATTATATGGATATCATTGACTTCTCAGCGACACGAAAACAAGAACCAGTCAAACATCATCCAGCGCTACCAAATTCCATCAGAGCAATTATACTTGGCCCATCTGGATCAGGTAAAACGCAATTATTACTTAATCTGATAATGCGGTGGCTCAAGTGGGATAAATTATATTTAGTAGCACCATCTGTAGATGATCAACGATGTTACGAA
Source organism: Megalonaias nervosa (assembly GCA_016617855.1). Lineage (NCBI taxonomy): Eukaryota > Metazoa > Mollusca > Bivalvia > Unionida > Unionidae > Megalonaias > Megalonaias nervosa. The sequence continues at coordinate 9,503 of JAECUM010007195.1, read as the reverse complement.
GTGCTTAAAGATTTTAATGAAAATGCAAAGTCGCTGACGTGTCCTGATTATGATGTTATTAATTTTATTACCGATATCGATGAAGTTCCATCCATAGATGATTTTGATGGATGTATCAATAATCTCGTAGTATACGATGATGTAATGCTGGACAAACAATCAAATCCAGCCCGGATATTTTCGCGAGGCCATCACAAAAATACAGACGTGATTTATTTAACTCAGAAACATACACAAATTCCTAAAGTGATCAGAGATAATTGCAATATTGTAATTGTGTTTAATGGAGTAGATAATTATACTTTACAAAATATTTATTATACTTGGTGTACAGGGGACATGGACATGATTAAGTTTAGAAACTTCTTTTCAAAAGCACAAGCTGTTCCGTTCGGATTTATAACCATAAATTTACATGACCCAAGATCTAGATATCGTATAGGCCTGGATAAAACTTTTGGTTAATGATAGCTGCAGGGAGGGTGAACGACCAGCGTTGAGTGACCAGCGCGTAAACGAAACATGCCTGAAAATAAAAACGCGTCTCAGATGATGTAACAAAATAAGCTAAACCAATTAGAGAAATCTCGGTCGGTTAGAGGTTTTAGTTTAACGTTATTTGATCTTGAGATTTCATTTTCGTAGGAAGGTTTATTTTTCATAAATAAGGTCTCCATCAAAAATGGTCTGTTCACCCTCCCTGCTGCTGCTTTCATTCTGTGAAATGAATACGAGTTTGTGATTTTTGAAGTTCTGGAAGCGTTAGCACTGTTCTACCAATGAATAAAATTAGCGTCCTATTTACGTCATTGTAAAGGTAAAATAATTTCTACACAAGTTATTAAAATTGCTTAAATTCTTTTACTCTCAACAGAACAATGCTCTCCGCTGGATAATTACAGCTTTCTGCAAGTTGTATTCATATGTAATACGCTTCTTTATTTGTTAGGTCAGAAAGTTAGAAGGCTTTCAAGGAAAAGAAAAAACAAATAACAAACGTACGTAATTTGAATTTTTGCTTCAAACTTCCCTGAAGGATATCGGAGAAAAGTCCCGTCTTCCTATCAGTCCAGCATAAACCAGTCGCCATTTTTTTCTCCATTTTTAGAGACAGAATACTTATGGAGCAGCCACGTAAGTTTTCAATAAATAGCCATTGACGTATAAAGCAGTAAAATAGTGTTCGCTCTGTCTATAATACTTTTTGGGTTTTGCTCACGACATATAGCCTGTATTTTGTTTATTGTTATAATGCTGATTTCTGAATTTTCTGGCTTTGCTTGAACATTACCACACTGATAACTTTAATAAGAGGTTCATTCGATGGATTATTTATGATACAAAAAGCTATATAAACTTCTTTTGGAATATATTCTTTATTTTGATTTCAGTGAATCTTGTCGTGCACTACGCTGAGAAAAACTTTACGTACAAGGAAATATCGGATTTATTAGAAAAACTTCATGGCATAAATCTGAGGTAAAATGCACAATATATTTTGTATTGTAGTTATTTCTGACTGTAAATACAATCTGATATGTGTGTAACGCTTGTCGCATTTCAATCATAGATGCAGGTTAAGCTTTTGCATTTCATGAATATTTCAAGTCACTCTGAGATGTACATGTATTGATATGAGTGGGCAGATTACACATCCTACATTAAGATTTCTAAAAAAGAACACCATTCATGAATATTTAAATTAACAATAAGAACAATGGCTGGTCCAGGTTGTAAGAAAACTACCAGACATTTTGTTTTTGTTGTTTAAAATTAAGATTCTGTATCAAATTACTCCTTTGCTCGTTATATTTAAATATGTGTTATATACTATTTACATCAGTCATCGTCAATACAAATATGACCACTTTCTTAGTAACTTCATTCATAGCATAATTAGCTATATACATGAAGCTTATTGTAAAGATTCAACATTGGAAAACCCTGGAAACGATTGCGGTTAACATTCCATTTTTCTCCCCAGATCTTGAATTGCAATAGAGTGCGTGTGGTGTGTGTGTGCGTGTGTGTGTGTGATTTGGATTTTTAATGTAACTTTAAAAAAATTCAGTCGTATAGCTTGACAATTTTTCAGTCATATCGCTACGATGTCTACAGTGTGGCAGTTTATAGTGATATTTAGCACCGGGGCATCATGTCGCAGATATGTGGCATGATGTCACACCCAGTCACTTTATCCTGACACCAAGCAGACCAGTCCTAACACTAACCTCTTCAGGCTGAGCGCATAGCGAGACATCTGTTAGTATCATAATTTGGAAGTCTTTGGAATGACTCGGCCGGTGTTCGAACCCCAGACCTCCAGCGTCAGAGGCGGCATCTCTAACCACTAGGCCATTGGAGCGTTCTTGCAATAAAGTGAACAAAATGTTCGCACCTAGTTGATTGCACCGATGACAGTATGAATAGTAAATATAAGGAAGGAGAGAGAGAGAGAGAGAGAGAGAGAGAGAGAGAGTGTGTGTGTGTGTGTGTGTGTGTGTGTGTGTGTGATTTAGATTTTTAACGTAGCTTTAACAATTTTTCAGTCATATCGCTACGATATCTGCAATGTGACAGTTTAAAGTGATGTCCAGCACTGAGGTATTTATGCCGCAGACTTGTGGCATAATGTCCCACCCAGTTACATTATCCTGACGCCAGGCCGACCAGTCATAATACTAACTTCTTAACGCTGAGCGCCAAGCGAGGCAGATGTTAGTACTATTTTTTAAAGTCTTTGGTATGAATCGGCCGTGGATCGAACCCGCGACCTCCCGCATCCGAGGCAGATGCTCTAACCACTATCGAGAGAAAGAGAGAGAGAGAAAGAGAGAGAGAGAGAGAGAGAGAGAGAGAGAGAGAGAGAGAGAGGAAGTTAGATTTTCTGAGTGGGGAAAGAAGCAACATCTACATTTATAGGGAAACAAGCTCCACCTCAGGAGATTCAGCATGCCATGTGTCATATTTTAATATTTTGTACGTTGGTATGAGATCATATGTGCTTCTCTCAATTATATCTCAGTGCCTATTGATGATATGTTCTGTGCTGATGGCATGACATTGAGTGTATTTACAAAGGGGATGCACTTGTTGGCAGAAAGTTTTGCATCTGATGAGTGTGGTTCTGTCAGTGACTTTATTCTAGTTTTCTTAGCATCTTTCTCTATATCGTTGTGCTTGTATCTTCTTCGTTTTAGTTGCCCTTTGAGTTCCATCAATCTTTTTCATGGGCATTCCTCACCTGCTCAAGCGTAGTACCATATATGTATCTTTCATTCTGTTTGTGTGTTTGCTATGCATGTACACCTCCACTTACAAGCGACTTCATCTGAACGACCATTTTCTGATCTTTATGCTAAATACTAAGGTACTACTTTCAGTACCAACGCCATACGAAAGAGACTTAAACGTGCTGGAATGCCATCAAAGAGAGGAAACACCATTCACAGTATAAATCAAGTGAAATTGATTGTTCAGGTAGACCTTCATGAATGAATATGATAATAAATACCGATTTCTGAACTTTACATTTGTATCCAAGATATGTCATTTTCCTCCGTTCACGGTCGTTACATTTTTTCATGTTCCGAAACAACAGATATAATTTAATCATAACGACCACCACGAACATACCTTAGACTCTTTCCGTAATATTTTATTTTTCAGAGTCATATGTTAAAGAGCTATATGTTAGAAAAAGGATTCTTCAGATAGAATTCAAAATGGCCTCCATCGCTTAACAGGCTTGAGGAAGCTGCTCTGGACTTTGTGCCGTTTCTCATGTCATATGTGATTCTTGACAGTGTTCATCTACATTGGTGGTTTCGTCATGCATTGGTTGTTATTCTGTTGCAGTGTGTTTCTTCGTTTGCTAGGTTTCTTTGGTGTGGGTGGGGAAGAACAATAAAACAATAAACGTTGTCAGGCGATGAGCCAAAGTGTGTGGATCTAACACCCTCCGGTTACTCCATCAAGCCGTTTCCACGCCACTCCTTAGGAAATGGAATTACTGTCATCGCAAAGAACTCCATAATTCACTGTCTTCAATACACTACAACTATCAATTTCGAACACACCTAGCTTAAACTGGTTCAAACCTCACTCACAATGGACCAAAGGTCACTCCATTTTTTCTGCCTCAATCGCCCTCCTCCTAGTAGAAGCAAACAACGGGACCGAATCTGTTTTTCGAACAGTTTCCTAACCCGTTGTAGTATGGAAATTCGATAGCGGAAACCTGATTATTCTTGAAAATTTCAATTTTCACTTTGACTGTCCTGTAAATCCATACATGTCAAAATTTCCAGATTCTATTCACATTTTCAACCTCAAACAGTCAGCTAGCCAGCCCACCCACCCATCTTCATGCTAACATTTTAGACTGGATTCTTCACTGATCTGATGATAATGTTCTAACGTCTTCATTGAAAGAACTTGCATCTCATCACCTCTGCGTCATATGCCATCTCACCGTGCTAGTCCCTAACCCTCCTTCTCTGCTACTACGAGAACCAAACTAATGCATGACATCGAAGCAAATCTGGCATCTTCATTTTGTGTTGTAATGCCATGGTATTTGTTTTTGTAACCTTGTCGTTGCATACGTTTCTTTGTGTTATATAATACTGTAAAGCGTTTAGAGCTTCTAAAGATTATGCGATGTCCTAAGTCCATATTATTATTATTATTATTATCTGATAGTCGTCGTGCCTACGTGAATAATGTATAGAGAGAACTTTTTATGTTAAATCTGCCCTTATGGGTCCGATTTTATTTATCATTTGGATATTATTTCTATCCATACTGTTACATGTCCTATAACTTACACACGAGAAGCTCTTCCCATGCAAAGAACGCTGTTTATTTAACTGCTTGTTAAGCGCTATTGCCAGTAGATTAAAAAAAAATGTTTTTATATTGGTGTTTTATGGCACAACAGTACAACAAGGGTATATATTGCTAAGACAAAAGTAATAAAGTACCTTACCCAATTACACACCATGGTAACTGACCATAGTTGATCCAAAGGTAGCATTTAAACTACCAAACGTTTGTTTGCGAGATGGACAACATAACCATTTTAAATCTAGAACAAAATACCAAGATAATTCTTTGCAAAACGCCTTTATACTCATTAGAGAAAAACTGTGTATGGAGTTCTATCAAATGCATTAATGGTTGGTCTATACAGTTAACCTAACAAAGTCCGAAAATCATCAAGAGTTCATGCATGCATATATACATACTGAGTTGGAGTGTTGATGATATATAATTTAGATAATACAATCTATACACGTACCGAATAATATATTTATCATTACGCCATAATATAAAAGGAAACCTACAATATTGAGTTGGAGTATTGATGATGTACAAAAATTGTTTCTAAATATACATCAGAGTGTGCGGTGTTAATCATCGCTTCAAGAACGCACATTTGTATGCAACCAAATGTTTTTGATCTTGAGTAGTGATGATATCGAATCTTGGAGCCATACATATATCGCCTATCGCAAACATACATCTAGTTATATTGTCACTATGCATTCTTTACCATTAATTTTACGGAGATAAAAATGCAAGCTGAAGCTTTCGAGTTGGAGTATTAGCATACTGTTACGATGAATCATAGTTGAAATAATGTGTATGCGTGTACGTGTCCGTAGATACATTGCGTTTCACAACCTTTCAACGTCTGGTATGACTTGCATGGCATTTTACAACTGTAATCAATTCAAAAGTGACATTACATAACCAGGATTCATTTAAACTGACTTATTTAAACAAAGCAGCAGAAGAAAGTGAAACCAACAAGTTTAGTAACATACGTCAAAGAATATATTTCCACAGTAATCAAACTGAAAATATTAAAGCAGCTTACAGTACTGTGAAATAAATCCCCAATATTCATAACAGTTATATAACAAGTCCAAAGGTACCGATTACGGCAAAGAAGTACAAGTCTTGAATGTACTGATGTGCCAATATTCTTGAATGAACTAATGTAATAGTTTTGAGGTATCCAATTGATCAAGGTGTCCATGAATACATTCACAATAACCCCAACAGATTGTTTAACTCCAAAATGTCAATGTGCATTTTGTAACTCCAATTAATAATTGAGATAAATGATTACTCTCAAATTATATCTGAACACAACTGAAAGTGATTCCACTAGGCCGATGTTCCAATCAGAACACCTTGTTTGAAAAACCTCTATTATATACTAAGACCACAATCAAGACCCGATCTTGAACTCACATTCAAGAAAACATCTTTAAAAAATATGACATTAGACAGGTAGGCCCAAACTGCTGCCCTCAATTACGGACAAAGGTGAATCACACAATACAAACAAAATAGTCATAACAATATACGGTGCTGATGTAATGCTATATTACAAAAAGATATTAACTAATTTCAGATGTATGAAAAAAAGTTTGTTAAAATAGTGCCATTGGTAATAAGGTATTGATATAAATGTATGTGTGTGTTTTGTTTTCTTCGAGTTCTTTATATTAGGTTAAAATCAAAGATAGACAGGAACAAGGTCAGTGAACTATTTATCTCAACGATGTCACAATTTGCATGTAAATAATATAAGCTGAAAAAAATTGATATTAGTAACGTGAACAGTTAGTACATGCGTAGTATAGATCTTATAACGGATGTTAGGGAAAGGATATTTATTGTGAGTAAATAAGCTATCAATATTGTATTTCTGCATTGGCAAATGAAATAAAGGTTACTTTCTGGTAGATAATATCATTCAACATATTTTATTGTTTTAATAAGGCAAATCTTGTTAGGAGTCTTAATAGGAAATAGTGAAAATATTTGAAGTAAAAATGGTTAGCACACCCTCCTCTCTATATCAAAATCTTTTCCATCATTATCAGCAAGTTTGGTTATGCTTCCATGGTGTGTTCCTTGAGCTGACTCATTCACATTATCACTAACATATCCTTTGCAGAATCAGCATTTTGGACAAATACCATTTTAGAACTAGATATTATTTTGAGTAAAGCTGCTTAACTGATACAGTGACATAAAATCGCCTCAGCTTATTTTGCGGATAATGCTTGTCATGTGAAACTTGTAGATAGATTCTGGCATTTCCATAACTTCAACAAACGGTATTAAATAAAAAAAAAAATAAAATGATTCAGTACGTGTGTAGTGGCGTAGGTTTTTCCATGATGTACATCACATGTTTGTATAGAATCACATGATCTTGTATATCTTCTACTGGAAGGTGGACATTTTAAATGCAGCTTACTTTAACCATAACTATGTTCTCTGAGATAGCAATAATACATGCATTTTGGCAAGAAAATATAAGCAACAAGGAAGTAGAAAATACCTAGTATGGCAGTAAATCATATAGAAACCAGTTTGCAATATGCCACTGGCAGTGTTTACGCCGTTTGTAGTGTTATGTACATTGGTTCTTGTCAAGATGAATATATCAGGTATTAATGGAGTGGGGGGTGTATCATGAACAAATCTTCATCCTGAAATGAAACTTAGAAGATTAAACTCTTCCTTATGGCACACTCACATACCTAAATCTGCATCAGCATTAGTTGTATAAGTAGCATAGGTAAAACAGTTTTGACTATTTGTCTAGGTCATGCGAGGATAAACTGTATTTCTTGTTTAAATTCCCAGTGACATTATGTTTATAAACATGTATTTAAAAGGCAAATTGCCTGATAGGAGTCTAATTTTTTCGCCTGTCAAAATGCCCATATATGTTTTCAGCATGTGCAAAATGTATGAACAAAAATATGCCAACCATTGTCGATGCTGCACACTTATGTGCATGTGTATATGTATGTATGTATGTATGTATGTATGTATGTACGTGTCTGAAGTGCATTTATACCTGTATCTGATGGCAGAATGATATACTAATACTAATTAGCTAATGTTAGCTACCAGTAACTTTCCTATGTATTCAGTGGTATGTGTATCCTTTTGTAAACTTGTCTGTAGGTTTCAAAACTGAATCTTTAATGTCATTACTGTTATGTTATTTTCTTTATGTCCAGGATTTCTATTTGTCTAGGCTATACTGTAAAGTGGTCTCAACTTTGGTTAAGTATGTCATAAGTGTAGAGAGTGGTTTCAATGGTATACATTCCTTCAACACATGTGTGTGCAGAAGAAGGTAAAGTTTGCACAATTATTGCCAACTGATATTTGTAGATTTAATCCTTGGGGCAAGCCGAATATGTGATTCAGTGCATCCAAGCCATAAGGTGAACATCATTAGCATTTGCACACATGTCTCATTTGATATGCTAAGTATTGTTTAAACACAGCTACATTACGGACTAATAATATATATATTTAAAACAAAGGTAACATAATTTCGTAACATTATATATCCATCAGTTTTCACATAGCATTTTGTTTCAAAAAGGATATGCATGCATGGTTCCAATAGTCCGGCAAAACTATTATTTTTAAAACGGATCTGGAAGGGTGCAATAAGTTTTTTTCCCTACGTGTCATTTCGTCTATCTGAATCATTTTTTCCAAACCAATTTAGGTTATACGGTAAAAGCATAGTCGATCCATTACTAAAACATGCATGTTTATTATTCAGAGTTTGTTTTGTCCAAGATAGATATGACTTTGAATTCAGGCTTCATTGATCTTCCATAGGAACGTGCATACAACAATACTCAGTGTTACACTTTTAGCACGTCAGGATTTAAGATTTACTAGAAGATTTCGCAAAGAATTTATTAAATAAAAAACTGGGAATTATATCCTTTTATGACTCTTGCACTTGACAATATTTGCTAATTATTATGTGATGGAAATAAGACATTTTGGTTTACTAGATTCAAACTTATTAATCATGCATGAGTATTTAATATGCATTACTGGATATGTATTTCTGTCTGGATTATTCGAGATCCAATCATTTGAATGTATATCATGAGTACAGAAAGAGAGTTTGATGTTTTTCAATCTACATTTTGTTTTAAGATTTGCAATATTTACAAAAGTATCAATATGCACTTTAAGTGTTGCGTTATTAGTTGTCAGAAGCATTGTTGGTGTAGTCATTTATATGTTATGGGTTTTGGTGTGATGGTTTCGACCACTGTGCTATTGCCTGTATCGAGTACATATGAAATTAAGCGATAGAATAACAGATAACTGAACAGAGATATAGAACATAATAACATGAGCACCCATATGTAAAATACAACCATTTAATCATTTATATAAAAACTGACATGTGAATAATTGACTTTCTCTCATAAATAGAGTTAAAAAATTATACGAATTCCATTTTTGGCCGTTCTGTTACTGATAGAACAAAATTTCATCATATGATTGAGTGATATATCGAACTCAGATTGCCTGTCATGACATCATCTCCTACTGCTTCCGGTCCTTCCCAAATCACTGCTGGAGATCAGTCGTATCGTCACTTCTCTCTCTCTCTCTCTCTCTCTCTCTCTCTCTCTCTCTCTCTC
>JAECUM010007193.1:0-115444 GCA_016617855.1 Megalonaias nervosa | reverse complement strand
GGACGCTCTCCTAAAAACTAGTAAGATAGAACTGGATCTCTTAACAGATGTTGATTTGTTTAACTATATTGAATAAGGTATCAGAGGCGGAATTAGCGTTATAGCAAAAAAATATGCAGCTGCTAATAATAAATATCTGAAAAATTATGATAAAAATCTCCCATCTAATCATATTATTTATCTAGATTGTGTGAATATCTATGGATATGCGATGTCAGAGCCAATGCCCTGCGGTGGATTTCATTGGATAACTCCAGATCAATATCTTAGAGAAACTGAAAAAGATTTACCTAGAAAAATTAATAATGATTATTCCGATATTTCATATTTTGTTGAAGTTGATCTAGATTATCCTAGTTCGTTACATGATCTACATAACGATTATCCGTTTTGTGCAGAGTCTATGATGATTAATTATAGTTTATTATCACCTGAACAACGAGCAACGACAACAGCAAAAAATTCGATTGTTAATAAGTTAGTTCCAAATTCGTTAAATAAAAGAAATTACGTTATGCATTACAAAAATTTAAAACAAGCAGTAGATGCTGGACTAATTCTTAGAAAAGTCCATCGCGTGCTAAAGTTTAATCAGTCGAGGTGGATGGCAAATTATATTGACTTAAATGCGAAACGTTGTGCTGTGGCTAAAACTGAATTTGAGAAAAACTTTTTCAAGTTAATGAACAACTCGGTGTTCGGTAAGACAATGGAGAATATTCGAAAAAGGGTCTCGATAGAAATTGTTAATGACATAAATCGCAGAAATAAATTAGTTAACGATGATGGTTTTGTTAGTATGAAAATATTTAATGAAAATCTTGTTGCAATACAACGACGAAAGACAAATTTAAAGTTAAATAAACCGATTTATGTTGGTGCAGCTGTACTTGATATATCAAAGTGGCTGATGTACGATTTTCACTATAATTTGACCAAAAAGCAGTGGCAAGATTCGGAATTGTTATTTGCTGATACAGATTCGCTAGTTTATAATATAAAATGTGAAGATGTCTATCAGGATATTTACAATAATAAAAATCTATTTGATTTATTCGATTATCCAGCCTGTAGTGGATTTCAAGATAATTCGAATAAGAAAGTTATTGGAAAAATGAAAGATGAATTTATGTTTATGCCAGTTAGGGAATTTGTTGGACTAAAGAGTAAAATGTATGCTGTCATATTAGATGACAATAAACTTACAAAAAAGCAAAAGGTATTCCTCGAGGATATGTGGAAAAGATGATGAATTTTGACGATTTTAAAGCAGCGCTAAACAATAATGTCAGTTTTATCAAAACAAATGTTATCAGAACAAATCATCATAAACTTGAAACGAATATAATTATAAAACGGGGACTAAGTAATTTTGATGATAAAAGGTATTGCAGAGACGGAATTAATACACTAGCGCTTGGACATTATGCAAGTAATTTTGTCTAAACATCAGAAATAATGTTTGAAAATTTAACATTAGTCGATGGAGTTAATAGCAAAATCAAAAAAATAATGGTCAATAACCAGCAATTATCATTTGAATTTAACAATGAAATTTCAGGTATTTGTTTTAGTAAATTTGACAGAATCAAACTCTCCCTTATCAAATCAGACGATAGCAAATATTTTAATTATCTCGAAAGTTTGCGAGACGAGCTTGCACTAAAATATGACAATTTTCATGATCCGATCAGCCAACAACAGTATACAAAACTTAACATAGACTTAGACAGGTCGAAGTTTTTTGTAAAAGGTAGTAAGTATCTTCTCAGTAAGATAGCAATGAAAGAACTATTTGAATGTCGTCGAAAAGTAAACGGTAGAATTAAATTTTATTTGTATTATTATGACAATAAATCATACTTAATAGCAAACGTTGAAACATTGTTTATTGGTCAAGAAATATAACTCTGTATACCCTATCTGTTTTTAAAAGGGAGATAATACTGTTCCAGCTAAGTTTAAAATCTTTTGTAGTTATCGAACATAGCATATACTGTTTCGTATTTTTTTTTTTTTTGGTTAATGAAATTTATAGAGTTGTAAATCTAATAGTAATTTTAAGACCCAAATTCTTGGTGGCAGTTCTGTATTTACCGAAATGACTAGCAATTTCCTCTTACATAAATGTTAGTAGATAACATAGTTACTGTAGATTCTCGCTTATAAGTTGAGTCCAACTGCGCAGACCTAAATATGCTGTCGTATAATGCACAGTTTTGCTAGAAGTAATCAGTAAAACAAACAAAATAAGCTCTGATCTGCAGGCGCATAATGCTATGGCAGATCTTTATCTTTTTGTCTACAGTTTAGCCTCGACTTGTAAGAGAGTATATATGCTATGATTTCTAGTAAAAACCCAATTTTGATTATTTCTTGCAGAGTCTGTTTGTAATGTAAATATATACAGCGTCTATGTAGTCATTCAGCCCACTCGTTGTCATTACTGATTCGTATCCTTGACAACGGTCGATCTTTTCTCCCAGTTTCCTCGACATTTGCAACAGAAAGTTACACAAACCAGTTATATCCGGTTCAAGAACTTGGGAAAACCCTGGAAAGATCATTAAAGTAGTGACACCAGTTTCTTACCATTTATATGTAACCTCTGATCCTGCTAGGATGTTCTTTGACAGCCTAGGGGGTCATATGGGGTTGTGCTGTCTGTAAGATAAGTTCTTAGAATTATGTTTATATGTAACCTCTGATCCTGCTAGGATGTTCTTTGACAACCTAGGGGTTCACATGGGGTTCTGCTGTCCGTAAGATAAGTTCTTAGAGATAAGTTAGAATTAAGTTTATATGTAACCTCTGTGCCTGCTAGGATGTCCTTTGGCAACCTAGAGGTTCACATGGGGTTGTGCTGTCCGTAAGATAAGTTCTTAAAGATAAGTTAGAATTAAGTTTATATGTAACCTCTGAGCCTGCTAGGGTGTCCTTTGGCAACCTAGGGGTTCACATGGGGTTTTATAAAACTGTGCTGTCCGTAAGATAAATTCTTAGAGATAAGTTAGAATTAAGTTTATCTATAGCCTCTGAGCCTGCTAGGATGTCCTTTGGCAACCTAGGGGTTCACATGGGGTTGTATAAAACTGTGCTGTCTGTTTCGTCTGATTTCGAATTTCCTCTGATCCTGCTAGAATGTCATTTGGCAACCTAGGGGGTCACATGGGGATTAATTCAAATGCCTCTGAACTTGCTAGGATGTTTTTGGCAACCTAGAAGGTCACATGGGGTTGTGTTGTGATTATATGTTTTGTAAAAATATTTTATTATGATTTGGAAATATTTTTTATTTTTACTGTTTTATTTATAGTAGAAATATCATTCATCAACCATGTTGTCAATAAATGTCATTGGGTCATCTGACCAACCTCATCTCAAAATTTAGTGGGTGAGGGTTCTGGTCTAGAATCCCCTTTGGGTTTCAAATTTTTCATCATTTTCTGAGATAAAAAGTTGTTGGAGGGTGGTTTTTTGAGGGAAAGGGGGTCTCTGAGGTGATGAACAAATGTTACAATATATTTATTTTTGAGGGGGTAAGGGTTTGGTGATGAACAAATGTTACAATATATTTATTTTTGAGGGGGTAAGGGCTTTCTGAGCTAAAACCCTCTTTGGAATAAAAACCTCAACTATATATCCTGAGGGAGTGAGGGTTTTCTGACCTTAAACCCTCTTTGGTTTCGAACCCTCATATACATCTACTACTATTACAGTTTGCCTAATATCCAATGACAACCGTTTGTTGGTTTTGTGGTCCGCCACATTTATCTATTCCGCAGACACAGGCGTCATCTGGCATAATATTTACATTCCCTCTGTCGCGTACAACATAGAATCGATCAATGAAGAAATTCGAAGAATCGCGTTAACAACTAACAAAGACTCTAAAATTTATATAAGAGAACATGAGCTTACACTAATGTATGTTATAGCAATATAATCTCAAACGTACGCAGTTGACGCTTAACGGTCGTCAGTAAGGTCAGATTTAGGTTGGCCTAACGACATTTCCGATGATAAAATATATTTCCGTATGGGATACGATATCACACCCGACATTATCAGAATTGCCTTAACTAAGCAGATCAATTAACCTATGATGTCATCAGTGGTAGTTATGAAAGTAAGTCTGAAACAACAGGCATAACCTCCTGGGTTATATTCTGTTTGGGTTTTCACTAGTTGTGGCATTAAATGATTTGATATATTTCATGCCACAATAATCGATTGACACATATTCTTTTTGCTCTTGTGGATCAAGACAGGCACGTTGTACATCCTCGCATTGAGACATTAAAGATACAACCGTACATTTAAAATCGTCCTGATATTTAATATAATGACAGTCGTACGCGGATGTGTGAGATCCGTTTACGAGACACATTATAAAACAGGACTCGATAACGTTGTTCGTGGAGTGGTCACAGATGCACAAAATTTGCTCACAGTATTACCATCACACACTGCACCAAGGCGAAATACGAGTCGTTGATAGTATCAAAAACTTTGCTTTGGACTGAATGAAAAGCTTGGAAGTACAAGCGGCTCTATCGCATCGAGATTGACTACAACTATTAGTGACTCGAGCACAATCAAAACCAGTTACGCGAACATCGATAGAAACAATGCCGGCTGCGGTTGGTAAAATCCTTAACGAAATCGCTCAATAAAGACTGCCAAATTCAGTGTTTGCAAATTTGGCAATGGTAAGTAGATTACGGTTATGAAGGTGAGTGAAGTGACATTGGAGCGTTTGCTTTCGCCACTTCACTTTTCTGGACAATTAATGCTAATTATTCCGCTATTTCTGTTGTTTTTGTTTTGTTTTGTTTTGTTTTTTGTCTTTTTTTGTGATGTGTAAAAATAAGAAACACTGATCCAGTTTTAAAAGCACAGCTATGCATATGTATCTCATAGGTTGGTAGATTTTGAAACTACTTCAAATAATATACATTATCTGAAAAATATATTCTTCATCGTTAATTGTATTTTAAAATTATACCTAGAATATTTAAAAACATGTCACAGTTATTAAATATTTGTAAGGGTTAATACATTCCTTGTAGGGTATTAGGCGTTACTTAATGATCAATGATAGGATCAGTGAACAGGCATTATGCTGTCTGCATGGTTTGAAGTGCTATGATGACGACGTGTTTAAGGTATGTATGCCCAATCCTATTCCATCCAAGGATTCCAGTACGAAAGATGTTAACACAAGGGGACAGTTTGAAATCAATACTGCTAAAGGTAAATAACATGTGTGTGAACATTCATTGGAAAGCTTCTAGCACCATTAACAAGAACTGGATGAGCTTACAAAAAATAGCTCAGCATCAACTATATGAAATTTGAATGAGATGCATTGCATGAACGGAGGCTATATATGTTATATATAATGCATTTTCAGAACAATTGTGAACAACCTTAACTTCTGTTCATCTTGCAATCTCTCTCTCTCTCTCTCTCTCTCTCTCTCTCTCTCTCTCTCTCTCTATATATATATATATATATATATATATATATATATATATATACATATATATATATATATATATATATATATATATATATATATATATATATATATATATATATATATATATATATATATATATATATATATAAATAATGAATTACAATTTATTTGAACAATTCAAGGTACTACTTAGCTGCAACAAACCCAAACAGCCTCACGAACAGTGATATCCGATGCTTTAAGTTGCTCTGTCATAAACAAATTAGAATTAATAAGTAGTAGTTTCGCTTTTAGTTGATTACTCATTGTCTTCATTCCAGAGGTCTCCAATATCATAATGACTACCCTTGACAGAATGGACCATTTACGTTTTCGTCATGTGAACTAGCCCTTTATTTTTCAATTCATCGAAATTTGATAATTATTCCTGATTTTCTGAAATGTGTAAGATGTTTTCTTGCAGTAGGTTTCAGCGCACAATTCTCTTTTTCAGCTCATGCTACAGTTATGCATTGAATATTTTCCAGGTACAGATTACGAGGGCAAAGAAACCAGTAATCAAATACTATACACGCGGACAGTAGTGGCTGGAATAATAATGAATTTCAATCTTATCATCACAGCGACAGTATGTTTTGAGTGGAGAAGACGTATGTCCTGTAAGTTATGTTTGCTTCCTTTTATACAACGTATTGATCAAACTAGTCTTTCACTAGTTTAAATTACCATACTCACTGAAATGGGATGTTTAATCTTCCGCGATTTGTATGAACATATTCAAAATGGCAGGTTTGGGAAAAGGCTACATCATATCTGTCGCAATTGTTTGAAATTATAAAGTTCTCATGAAGTTATAGCGGACAGGTAATACAATGCAGCCTATTAAAAATAATGAAGTTCTTGCTAACAAGCGTTTCAAATTCTTCACAAGATTAAAATTTATACTGATTCATCAGTCCCTCATTTACTTTTAATACGCAGCTTTCAATTTTAACATATCACACAGCTGGAAAAGTCTGAGTAAAACAGAAGAACACAACCTACACAAAAGGAAAACTAATGGCGGAGTCCTGCTTGTACAAAGTATGATATTCGAATTTAGTAATTGTATATCATTCTTGGCTCAAGTTAAGCGTACACATTGTTCCCAATGAAAAGATCTTAGTATCGTCTGATGGCATGGATATAAAAAAATCTTAGGTAGGGGTTTACTCTTGTACTAGTGAACTAGAGAAAATAATTGCAAACATTACCGGATACAGCGATTTAAAACAACGGAGTTACAAAACGAAATCCACCACAGCATCCAACAGAACAACGTCGTTCACATGTTAAACTCAACTAGATTTTCGAACAATAGTGACAGGTATCAGGGGTAAGCGGCAAAAAAGAAAAGCTCCTTCACTTCGGCAGTAAAGTCCTTCTTTCTAGAATTGTGTAAAACATGAACAGTTACAAGGAGGGTGTGGTAAATTTAATAGTATAAGTGTTGGCCTGCAGACAAGAGTTTTATATCGTTTTAAAGCACCGACATATGTTGCATATCATCTTGCAGCAAAATTATGTTTTGAAACATACGGTTGATCTAGCAAATTAATGTTGCTTAAATGCGAACGTAAACTAGAACCAAACCAACTATCCAATGGTACTACAGCATATAATTGTTGCTATTATTTTCATCCTCTAAAATTAACACCGACAAATGTATGTTCCTATGAATCTATATAATGGCAAAGCAACTATCAAAGTTATGAAATAAAATCTATTCATGAAACAGATTATATACTTATATTTCCAGAGAAACATCAGATCCTCCATCAACATTTATCTTTCTCCTTATCTCAGTGGATGAAATCTGCTTCAAGAATTAGATCTTGCGTGCACATGCATGGATGCAACCCTTTTTAGTCTCTTTTACCCTAATTGTTTTAACTGTCACGGAAAATACATTTTAGTTATAAACTGTGAAACTGAGGTCACACAACGGTGTGGTGAATTGTTCTGGCTCAGTTTCTAACCCATCTCAAGAGTATAATCACTTTTGTGGTAAAGCCAGATAACCTCTGTTTAGAGATATATTTGTTTATCTGGATGATGGATATACAAAAATGATATGTAGGAAATGTTTACTTCCTGTCATTGCAGGTGGCGCGAAGTCTAAGTTTCAAATGTTAAGAAGTTCAACAAACATTTTTGATGAAGTTTAATAACAAATTTAACTGTCAAAGTTAAGAAATGAAAGTTTAAGAGAACGTACAATATTATGATCTGAAGCCAAAACAATTCTGAATAAAAAATTATATCAATGTCCAAAAGAAGGAAATGTTGCATATAAATTTCATATCCACGAATATACTTGTCCAGCAACAGTCTTTACGTGCAAATATAGCGTTATCCAGAGCTCCTTTTAATAATTCAAAATAGTCCCTGAATAATATTATAGTCTAATGAACGATTTTTATTTCCGTTGAATAATACAAACAAATGTTTCGTCTCAAATAATATGTAGATACAACATTAAGATATGTATGTAGGCTTAATATTACAACAAGAATATGAACAATAAGAATACGAAACTTGTACAGCGACTGGTACTTATATAGAGGCGAAAAGGTTAATCACTCATATTGCCACTATTCGTAACGTGATAAATAACAGATCTCCAACATCGTAAAGCAGCTCATATTATCTAACCCAACTAATGGAAAATAAGTTAATTCTCCTAAGAACCCATCCGATCGACCGGTCCAGTAGAAAACATCCAGAAAATTTTCAATATCTTTGGTAAGAATTTTATTATTAGTAACTGTAAACACGTATGTAATCATAAATTTATAGATCTCATGTAATTTTATATACTGATTTCTTTGCATGTAAAAAAAAATAAACTAAAGATAATCACTATAATTGACAGTAACGAATACAATGTACAGAAATTATAAACATACATAACACCTCCCCTCATTAGTAATAGAAAGATTTATCCAATAAAGCTTTCTTTTTCCACATTAATAATACACACAAATGATATTAATAATGACATTACACCGGTAGATGTATAATGAATCTACAAAAATGAATACAAAAATGAATACAAAATAAAGCAATATAGAAATATTATTCACGTAAAAGTGCATCTGAGATTAAAATTTTCCCTTGATGTAACTAATGTCGATGATACCTAATTCATATATAACTTGTTGGAAGATCCCTAACATGAAATTATAACCTTGATCAAATCGGACAGATTTTGAAATGTCTAAAAGAGTTAAGAAATTTATTAAGGCTTGGACTATAGTGAAGAAATTGCCTCTGAAAAGCTTGTCGATGCAAATAGTATGGTCAGTTGACTTGGTCGTAGGTAGGGGACATTCAGTGTACCAAGGTTCTGCTAAATGGTTCACTAAATACATTAATAAGTTGTAAATGAGGTTTAAGTATCTTTCAACTGAGATTTCCTACCATCTGACACTAGTGACGAAGTCTGCTGTGGTTAGAAATATCACTTTTAATTTTCGGCCTAAATAAAAGTGATGTAAGATCTTGTGATAGGTTTTACTGACTCCTAAATGACCAGCCAATGATGTTTCATGGGGTAAACAAAGAGACTCCTCTTCATACCACTTAGGAACAACAATTTGACATCTCACTGACCACTCGTCACCAGGAGGTATCTCAGGTGGTCTCCATCTTTCTCATAAGGACCCCATTTATCCAAAAATAGAAAGTTGGTATCTCTGCTAAAGCAGCTTCGCAAATAGCCCTCTGAAACGAACAGTAGACAACATGATCATTTTCTTGTTCGACGACAAGTGATTGTCGTTTCTCACCCCATGATTAGAAGTAAGAGAATGAGTAGCTAATATATGAACACAAAGATAAATACCTTTTGCTTTATCAGTTTTAGTGGCAAATGTGACCTCATCAAGAGCCAATATATATGTCAGGCAAATGAATTTTATCCTGATCAACATTCTAAAGAGCACCTTTGGTCATAGCCCTAGCAAATGCGCAAGCTGGGTATAAAAAGGGACCTCGTTTTCAATAGGATCCAAACAGAGCTTCTCAGTTACATGTGCATTAAACACACCCTTATCTCCAGTTAAGTCATTGCCTGGCAATAAATGAACATCCTCAGTAGGAAAAGAAGCCGCCATTTCAAAAGTCACAAGTCCTGAAACTAAGTCCTATGACAAATTAACACAATGGGGAGGAATAATGACAAAGCCGCATTCTACTCCCTGAATAAGAACGAATTCACTAGAAAATTTCTCAGATAAAGGAAAAGTACCGGACAATAGGAGACTGAGACGCTCATGCGTCCGTTACTATTTTATTAGGAATATGAATGGCAGAATCACCAATAAGTGATATCGAACCTTTCGGCATGAATTGTTCTTAATTCTCCATCCTAAAGTAAGACTGGGTTTCGTTTGACCCACCAAATGTGTTGCTCCGTCTTTATTCTGTTGCTTATGTTTTTAATTTATAGCAATCAGAACTAACGTACCCGATTTTCTTGCAATAAGTGCACGTATGAAAATATAAGAATTTCTAATTAGCCTTATCATATTCTTAGGAGTCGTACCAGTTTGAAATTTGTACGTGCTCGACTCGCTTTTTACTGAGACTGTTTCTTAATAGCCATCTGCTGAGAGGAAAACTTATTGTCGAATGGAACCTTGTGCGCAAAGGAACAGTCGTCACCTATACGAACTGTGTTTTCGAAAGTATCTACCTGGTGTTCAAGATTCATCATGACATCACTGAAAGCAGTTCTTGACTTCTTCGATTAATATAAGGTGTCCAAGTTTGTCACACTTCATTAATCTTTTTTGATGTACACCACCTGTCAAGCAGTTTTTCTTTCCACTGGCAATTGTGACATGAATTTGCCTATTTTCCTTTTGACAATTCCTAAACCTCTGTCGATATGCTTCTGGTAGTAACTCCTAACCCTTCAAAATACATTTTTTTGACCGAATCATAAGCAGCACTTGCTTCTATTAACAGTGCAGTATATACTTCACGAACATTTCCAATAAGTACACTATGTAATAAAAAAGTCCAGTGCTCTCTTGATCTTTTTAAATCCTTGGCTTTTATTTAAAACATTAATCATATTCAGTTTGCATCTCTTTCTAGCTTTTGCATCTGCATCTGCATTTGTCCCTCTTCTCTTTAATTTTCCCGTTCTCTTCTTCCTTCTGCATTTCCAGTCTCATCTGTATATCATTCTTCTTCCTGTATTTGCATTTGCCGCTCTGTCTTTTTCATGCATTTGCATCTCTTTTTCTTTCCGAAGCTTATGTTTTACTAACTCTATTTCTGTCTGTTAATTTGACTTTAATTCTCTTAATTTCATTTCAGAACCATGGACAGGCTGACTATTTAAACTCAATGTTCTTGAGTCTAAAATATTTCTTCCACCTGGTATTTTTTCTCAAATATTATTAATTTCTTGTTTTTTGTGTCCGAAAGAGAATAACGGCCTGAAAGATCCAACAACTCATCTTTTTTTTAACATTGCATCCCAGAACAGCAATTCTGGTCCTTGCTTGTGTTCAGGATATTCCAGTTGCATCAGATTGGGAGCAAACATCTCCACCCGAGATGGAATTGTGAAGCTTCTTGGTTTCACTATGAAAAACAACCCCACCCACCACCCCCCCACCACCCCCAAAAAAAAACAAACCGGGGACTATGTAAATTCCCAAAGAAAATGAATTAAGATTTTTTCCAAAGAAATTTCATTTCTCTGAAATATATGTGAAATTCGGATTCTGGACGAACCCCGAATTTCTGCTATGAATCTACGATCATAAACTAAGTGACAGAATGAAGCAAAAGACCCATGTTTTCCAACATTTAACATACTGTCAAAGTTGAAAATGAAAATTTAAGAGGAGCTTACAGGATTATGAATTAAATCCAAAACAATCCTGAGAAAGTTATATTAATGTTCAGAAAAATGAAATGTTCCTTGTACATTTCAAAGCTACAAAATAATGGTCCAGGGACGCTCCTGACGTTTTAAAATGGCGTTGTCCAGGACTCCTGTGAATAATTCACAATAGTCCTTGAATAATATTATAGTCCAATGCGAACTTTATATTTCCAGCGAACAATACTACCAAATGTTTTGTCTCAAATGATATGCAAATGCAATATAAAAAACATGTATGGAGACTTAATATTGCAACAAGAACATGAAAAATAAGAATACGAACATTGTCCAGCGACAGGTACATGTATAGAGGCGAAAAGGTTAATCACGCATATTACCACTACACGTTAGTGATAACTCACAGATCTCCATGATCGTAAAACAACTCGTTATCTAACCCATCCAATGGAGAATAAGTTAAATCTTCTAAGAACCCAACTGGCCGACCTATCCAATGAAAACCATCCCAAATTTGTCAATATCTTTGGTAATAATGTTATTATTTGTAACTGTAAACACGTACGTAAGCATCTATTTATAGATCCTATTTAATTTTACGTACTTAATTTCTTAAAATTTAACCTATCCACGTACGAAGGATAACCACAAAAAATTCCAGCAATGAAACAATTGCAGAAATTATGTACACAACACACTTCCTTAGTAAAATCGCGATCTCGCTACAAATCCCCGAGGCCTATACATTCTTATTTTAGCCATGCAGATACGAGCTATCCTCTCTTCCTTTATAACCATAGCGCGGTATACCACGTTTTGTTCCTACAGAAACAATTTATCGTGAGGTAATGACATGAACAGAGTTCACCTTGGAAAATAAGCAGGTACGTGCTGATCGGTTAAAAATTAATAGTTATGCTGTATCTTTATGCATCGCAATTCATCTTTCAATAAAGTGCATGTTGCGGAACTACTGATTCGTAAGACAGGAAGGAACATCACTGTAATGGCAATTATCCTTATCCATATATTCAAGATTCTGCCCCTAAAATGATGCATGTTTTGAAAAATATACAATCGCCTTTTCTTCAGAGTAATTACTAATAAAAATTACATTCTAAAGTTAATAACCGGAGACTCAATTTCCTTTTGTAAGTGTAACGAATTTGATTTAGAGCTGATCTAGTTTCGGTTCTCGGCAAAACCAAATAAAATAACTGTAGTATGAATATTACGATTAAACAGTTGTACTCAAATGATATAGCAATAATGAACATTAAACCATTCCTTGAATGGATAAATGCTACAGCATTCAAATACGGTAAACAAGGCCCTTAAGAAATGTTTATGTAAAGTATAAGACAGCATGTGATAGGTTCCTTTCCACAAACATGCACATTTATTAAAAATAATTCTACAACAGTTGTAGTCTCAAACTGTGTTGCATTCAGTCTTTTCAGTGCACCATTCTTTATCTTGAAAAGTAAACATTGTATGTGAACATTTCTTTCTGCATTCTAATGTAAATTCTGCCTTGTATTTGTTTGAGGATATGTGTTTCAAGGTCACACCCACAGATATCTTGGTGGTTCACGCGTTCAAAACGGGTAGGGTTTTTATGGCAGAGGTGAAGATATAAGTGGTTTTGCTACAAATTTAAGTACTCGCAAAACGAGACAGCTTTATATAAGATGAGGTATCTCCGTCTACGGCTGAGCGCACTAATGCGCGAGATTTTATTTAATAATTGTATGGTATAGGGTTTCTCCCTAAATGTAAACTTGTTTACGTTTTCTAACTACTCATTTTAGTAAACAATGTGAAACTATGATGATACAAAATATATTTCAAGGAATTAAAACTGTCGATGATACTTGAAATATGTTTATGCATTATATATCCATATCCTATATTGCTGAATTATGCTTGCACAATCGATAGTACATTAGAGCATTTTAAAGTTAGTTTTCAGCACCTTTACTATAAATCTTTGAGTTTGCCAACGTTGTTTGCTCCTTATAAATATCTACAAATGGAACATTAATTTTCTGGCATTCTAGCATAGTTTGTCTAAAGGAAAAGATCCTTCCATTGGGTATAAAACGCCTGTGTCATTCGTGTAAGTTTTATTAATGGGTTGTTGTATTGCTGTTTTGTTACTCATCGACATTCCACTAAAGATAGGAGAGGAAAATGTAATGTCATGAAATTGTCATCGGTTGAATCAGACACAAAATACTTGATGCTCTCTTTAATTTACCCTTTGATCATGGTGTTGGTGAAGCCGCAGTGGCTCTCCTTACAATTCACCTATCAGTTGTAAATATACGCGACGAATTTAAGAATTAACGACTTTTCAAGCTACTCTTTACTTGAGGCAATACATTTGGTACCAATGTTTAGCTCAAGCGTTATCATTGTATGCCTATCCAAAATCTGAGTTGCTATCATAACTTTAAGGTATTATAAGCACTTTTCCCACACTACCAATCGACATGGTCATGATCAAGTCCTCTTAACATGCAAATGCAAAGAACTGAATGGAATACTGCCCTTTCATTGTTCAACCGAAAATAATGAATCGTACCGACTCATAAATTTATTTTCAGTTGACCAAATTAAGGGGGCATTTCGATTATTACCAGGTTTACTTCACAATGACTTTTGATAAATAGAATTACATTTAGTGACCAAGGTCTCATAACCAACGTATCTGGAGTTTGATTCCTTATTATTTCTTACATCTGTTACTGAACCGTAATACATATTTGAAGATCTATCTGTCTATTGATATATCGATCGATCGATAGATACATAGTTGGATAGATGGATAGATGCATATATGTATAGATAGATGTATAAAAAGATATATAGATAGATAGATGTATAGATAGATGAATAGATAGATAGATGTATATGTACGTATGGATATATATATATATATATATATATATATATATATATATATATATATATAGATATAGATAGATAGATAGATAAATAGATAGATAAATAGATAGATGTATAATTAGATAGATGTATAGATGTATATAGATCGATAGATAGATGTATAGATATGTAGATGTACAGATAGATCGATGTAAAGATAGATAGATGTATAGATAGATGCATAGATAGATAGATAGATGTATAGACAGATAGATAGACAGATGTATAGATATATAGACAAATAGATAGATAGATAGATAGATGTATAGATAGATAGATAAATAGATAGATAGATAGACAGACAAACAGACAGACATTATATATATATATATATATATATATATATATATATATAGAGAGATTCTGTGTTTGTTGATTAGTCTGCTCCCTTAGAAACTATTAAGAGGGAAATGCGGGATGTTGCGAACGGCCTTCGGACATTTCGATATTAAATAATCTGTTTTTATAACCTAGTTAATAGTTTTTATAAAATAGGAAGAAACAAAATTAACAAAACAAAAGAAAGCATTAAATAGATTACAGTATGCATGTTCCTCCTAAGCAAAGAGATATACCGTACAATCTTGACAGGCTATTGCAACTTCGTGTCATTGGCATTGTGAACACTGTATTAAAATCACACGGAAAGTACTGAACTCTTACGAAGATGCAGCTTCTTGGAGGTTACATGGTACAAGTGCAGTTTTCTTTTTCTTTCGCAGAGAGAGAGAGAGAGAGAGAGAGAGAGAGAGAGAGAGAGAGAGAGAGAGAGAGAGAGAGAGAGAGAGAGAGAGAGAGGATTTCGATGAAATTGTGTACCATGTTTATTCCATTTAGAACACTGGGTTACTAATGTTTTTCTCGTTATTTTTTACGTCGCTAAAGATCATCCAGCGGAAATTCATTATTGATTAAGAGATTATAGAAGCAGGAAGCGGTAGCCTACTGTTGAAACGTAACCTTCTGCTGAAACAATCTGTATATATGCGTATTAATGCGCCATGGGCAGATTATAGTTTGATATACCAACAGTTTTGATATATCAAATTCCTTTACAACAACACTTTAAAAGCAATGTTATTTTTTTATATTAGTGGCACCCCCTCCCGCACTCACAAATACCCATCCATCCACCCACCCACACCTACCCATATATATATATATATATATATATATAAACCTCTCCCTCGATAACTCGCGCACAACTGGGTCCACAAACATAGACCGCACTATAAGCGAGGGCGCGAGTTACCGAGGGACCTCCAAAAGTTGAAAAAGTTCGCTTAGACATCGAGAAAACAGTGGAGGGGGGGGGTCGGGGTCGGGTTAGGGAACTGGGCCATTTAATGACTGAATGCTCATTTTACAATCTCGTCGATAATAATTTTTAATAACGCGGTTTTTCTAATGAAGTTGTTCGTTATTCTGTTTAAATAACATTTATTTTCAAAATGTCCAGTATGTGAAAGATCGTCCCTGCTGGTTTCAACAACCATCACGTGTACACGAAAACATATGTGTATTACGTCACTGCTTTTTGTTTTCTTGACGAGTCTGGTTCCCGGAGTAGTATTTAATAGTATCCTGCCAAATCGGGAGTCAAAAAACGGGCAACTAGACTAACTATCGATACACCACCAAACAAGATTCCTTTTTTTTTTCAAAAACAATCGAAATTTATTTCGCGAGACAATCGTCTACGTTGAATCTCAATTTTTGTATTGTTCAATTAGTACACTATTGATGTTATGATTTCATTGGAAGTAATAATGAAACTTCTTATCATCCTTGAGGATATCTCTAATTTTTTTTTTTGGGGGGGGCACCAGACAGATGCCCCCCCCCACTTAGTCAAAAAAACTGAAAAGTATTTCATGTGTTTTTGAAACCCCCTAAGGTGCGTTGTAATGTAGCATTTTATAATAGAATTTAGATCAAAAATTTAATTAATATAAATTTTTGACGGGGTATTTCTTGTTCCCTAGTGTTCCTATAGGTGTGTTCATCCAATCAAATTTCAATTATTTTCTCGGAATCCTTCACCTAGTTTTTCATTTGTGACCTTTGCCAAGGGTCCCCTATGTCCTGTGTTTGCTATATGTATTATGCTATATTGTTGTGAGTGCTATAGATATCTTGTAAGGATGGCATTTAAATCAAATTCAATCTCCCCAAGTTTTTTCATCTTAGTGTATAATCATGTTTTTATTTATTTAAGGAATATAAATTTATGATATAAATTAATTTTTGAATTTTGAATCTGTTTGAAAAAGAGACGGTGCTTCTATAAACAAAAAACAACTTAAAATAAACTTATTGTTTTTGTGTAAGTATTTGATTGTGTGGCGTCTCTTTGTTTTTACTTTCTATATTAATTAGATTTTTTTCATCATGTAAGGAGCCGCATTTCTTTATTGTTTTCCTGCTCCTCCTTACATTTAGGATGCCTCTCCATTTTACCTTTTCTAGAAATATTTAGAAATGGCCTAAAATTTCAAAAAAAAATAAAAAAAAAATAAAAAAAAATTATTTTTTGTTGTTGTATTAGTTGCTAGTTGGGTCACCCTTTGTTAGTATCTCTTATTCCCTTCTGCATGTGCTGTTTGTCCATGTGCTACACATGGATTTTTCTGGGGCTCTTTCGCAGGCCTGTCCACTTCGCGTGGCGCCATGTGACTTAGCCCCGCGACGTCTGTGTCCCGTACTTTTTCCATGTGTAGATCCCTGTCCCATAAATAGAAAGAAAATTTTATTATATGTTACTTGGTTATTGGGTAACCCTGTTGCATTCCAGTTATATGTTAATTTCTATGGTATCGGAAAAATATGTGTTATCTCTTGTAAGTTACTTTTTAATGACTATGACTTGTCCACAGAGTTTCATTGTGGTTATTATATAATCAGTCAGTTTCATATAGGTTTCTTTACTAAAATTTCCATCTAAATATAGTAACATGTTTTTCCGATATTTTTCGGTTTTAGTTAATTGTGTGATTACATTATTTCTCTCCCTCGATCTTTTTTCACAATTTGTTATTGCATGGTCCTTTGTGTAGGGAGCTTTTTTACACACAGGGCAATTTGGTAATTGCTTTATCATGTCTTCTCATGGCTACCTCTCCTGTGAGCCATGTGTTGTGTAGGTATTTAAAAATGATGCTTTGTATTTTTAGTGAAATAATTCTTTCCCACTGCCCCCATATTTTTTCCCAGCTCACTCCCCATATTTCTTCTTCTACCTTGTTCCTTATATTTTTTGTGTTTATTTCCCTAATCCATTCGTAGGTTTTATATTTATTTATTTATTTATATTTTTTTATTTATTTATTTATTTATTTATACTATAACATGCTAAAATCAATAAACTTTTTACCCTTGCTCGCTCTCGCTTTTGAAAAGCTCCTCTCGGGCTACGTGTTGTTAGGCCCTTGATTTTTGTTGATCTGGTGCGCATGTACTCTGGGTTATCTGGTGAGAAAACACACTTGGAACTGCATTTGGCAGGAGTCGTCTAATGGTCTTAATCCCAAATGACTCTTTCATTTTATAGGCGGGATCAAAATCGTCTTCTCTGAAGTGGTCACTACAAACAACTTGACTATCTCGCCTGTCACTAGTCGGCTCAGCCAAGTCTTTTCTTGTCGTTCGTATCTGCTTAATCCATTGTTTCCTTGAAACAGGAAAAGTAGGAAATGAGTGCAAACTCACTCTTTCTCGTGTTGTATTGCTACAACCTCCAACAATACACCTTTTTACCATTTTGTTTCACACACGGCTCCACTTGTTGAACGTAACTACAATGAAAATTGGAAAGTTGTGTTCCCTACAATGCGTCACTTCCGCTTTGCCTTACGGAAATTACCGAGTGCGAAATTAGCTAGGAGCATTTTGCCGCCAACGATTAAAAAAAATCGATGTTCTGTAGTCATTATTTTCATTAATGATGAGGTATATGACATAATACCTATACAAATCGCTTCGTGAAGTTAAATTTATAATATAAACGAAAGTCGTGTGAGTGCACTAGTAGACCTTTAAGGCCCTCGTGGCTTGCTTTAGTGTCAGTTGAGAACACGTGACTAAATTGAATCGGATAAATAATCTCTGTTGAAGTATTCTAGGTCTGCAGGTGTTAAACAGCAGAGGACATTTGAACAGAATATTAGTTTCTGATGACAGTCAGATATTTAGTAGCCTTGTCAAGGTGGGTACTGAAAGCTTCGAATCTTTCGTGTGATGCATAGTACACATTGATAACATTCCGTTATAATCACCAGACAAACGGTTGACCTATTATATGTATACATTAGTGTTAGTCCTACAACGTGACACATCACCCGATAATTTTTGTTCACTAAAACAAAAACAGCATGTGCTATGTCTAAATTGTAGGACTAACATTAGTGTTACAGGTTGCATTTTTACGAGGAGTGTAGATGGACTGCTACATTGTGTACACTTGTTGATAGACTAGTGGAATTTCATTTGAAAAGCAAGTACAGCCACAGGGGCTCGTATCGTTGCTTACAATTTACCTGTCATACATGTACTATACAATAACTACAGTTATTGT
Organism: Megalonaias nervosa; assembly: GCA_016617855.1. Classification (NCBI taxonomy): domain Eukaryota; kingdom Metazoa; phylum Mollusca; class Bivalvia; order Unionida; family Unionidae; genus Megalonaias; species Megalonaias nervosa. The sequence goes on along the minus strand of JAECUM010007193.1, from coordinate 96,532 downwards.
ATAGTTCATGTATGACAGGTAAATTGTAAAGCAACGATACGAGCCCCTGTGAGTACAGCAATAGAAGCGATGAGATTAGGGTCCGAACTGGTTTTCCACCAAGCACTATCAATCACATCCCACTCACCCACCAAATAACGAGCGCAATTAGAACCAAAACGTTTCGTAGTGCAAGTTTCTTTAGAGGGTGAAAATTATGTCCTGTAAGCTGTTAAAGTCCGGGAGTTTCTGGAGGCTTCGTCCCTCGGGTTCCCCACCGTGTGTTCTGTCTCACAAATCCCTCGCATACATGTTTACGCTTTCCCTAAGCGATATTTATGAATCAACATCTTGGATGGATCTCGGTTGCCTCAAAAGATGGATACACATATCGTCCAAAATTACCGCGACATAAGGATACTATTACAATAGGATAACGGACCGCTCCGGTGGCCTAGTGGTTAGAGCGTCCGCCTCGGATGAGGGAGGTCGCGGATTCGATCCCCGGCCGAGTTATACCAAAGACTTTGAAAAATGGTACTAACAGCTGCCTCGCTTGACGCTCAGCATTAAGAGGTTAGTGTTAGGACTGGTCGGCCTGGTGTCAGGATAATGTGACTGGGTGGGACATCATGCTACATGTCTGCGGCATGATGCCCCAGTGCTATACATCACTGTAAACTGCCACACTGCAGACATCGTAGCGATATGACTGAAAAAATGTTAAAGCTACGTTAAAAATCCAAAACACACACACACACACACACACACACACACACACACACACACACACACAATAGGATAACGAATTTTATTTAGATATACACAACTATTTTTCAGCTTACCACTTTGTTGGCGAGTGAAGATGGGGTGGGTGGGTGGATCAATCTCCACCCCGACCCTAGTCAATTTCGCACATGCGTTTGGTAGTCTTTGGCCCCTCGGGACTAGACCGAGGGCACGGGCTGCCTCTTAAATCACAGCTTTCAGTCAGACCACCCCGTCCCCGTCGCAGCATCAATTCTTAGACTTGCCCATGCACTTATTGTATTTAAAGATCCCGGACTTTGTTGGAATTAAAGAGCAGACCACACACCACCCATCAGACAGTCCGTCTCTAGTTCAAGGCATGACAAAATGGAACATGGATCCGACACTGTAAGCCAAATGAATCAGTATCACGTGGATTCACAGATAGTGAATAAATTGTGAAGGGACGAAGGGCAGGTGTCGAACAAAGAAAGTTATTTACTTGGATAGTTTTAGCTGACAGGCTCTATAATTTTATAATAATGTAAGTAATAATAATTGATTGCTTTTATTTTATATTTATATTTTAATTTAGATGCATGGATTTTGCAGTCTGAAATAGAATTCTCATCTTGTATCATCAGTGATAATGTAACTAAAGCTAAACGTATGGCTTAAATCATACATATTCTTTGTCAAGAAAAAGGCAAAATTTACACTTTCTTTGTCAAGATAACGGCTTATTTCACATTATTTGTCAAGAAAACGGCTCATTTTACACATTCTTTGTGAAGAAAACGGCTTAATTTACACATTCTTTGTCAAGAAGACACCTAATTTTACGCATTCTTTGTCAAGACAACACCTTATTTTACGCATTCTTGTCAAGAAAACACCTTAGTTCACACAAAATGAGATGACTATTGATCAGTAAAATAAAGTTTTATTTTTATATAAAGTTGTAAAATCATTCATACCAACATTTCACACTTAAATGCTGAGTTGCCTGAAATGGCGTATTCAGAATAAAGGATGCCGACAAAAGTCCTGTTCAATAAATGAGGCGCAGAAAATGCCCTATTTTAATCACCTCAATTGACATTCCTCCCACTCTCCTCCGATGTGGGCATGGTTTATTTTAGACTCCATATGAAGCTAATTTAATGCTGCCCCAGTCACGTGCAAACTGAAGCTAAGAAACAACGATTATATCTAACACTCGGTTAATAGAGTGCGACGTTGATTAATAGTTGATGCCAAATTAACACCGAACTGGGTCAAACATGGACTTAAATCACTTGATTCAAGATACATATTGCCATTCTCAGTCATCTGAAAATGCAATGAACAATGTAGTCCGCCATTCACAATTATTGCATACATGCATTAGAGAAAACTTGAAATTATATTTACAAATGAATAAGTTTGCAGATAGGAGTCAAAGCCTTCTTGACATTACTACTGTTACTCAAACTGAGACACAGAGACAGAGAGAGATATTCGTATAAGACGCATTATTCACAAAAAAGAGTCTTTATCTGTGTGTGTGTGGTGGACTAGGACACTCGAAGAGGACTCTACTTCTTTTCTACTTTACTCGGGTTGTTTTGTTTAAGTTGATATATTAAATATTTTGTTTCTAAATGATTTTACCCGATGCTCTTTAATTAGGCCGTTGACCAAATTCTTTAAAATCTGTTCATGGAGTCCTCAAAATTATAAATATCAGCTATAAATCTGGTATCCATTTCTATCTATGTTCGGGGCCGGATCAGGTCAAGTGTTGGGGAGTGGGGAGGGGGTAAGGTGTTCCAAAATTTCAAAAGGGCCCCGACTTTTTTCGAAAGGGCACCAAAGCACAAGTCTGTGTCTATTTGCTCAAAGTGTGTATAATACTCAATAAACGTGTGCAAGAATAAAACCGGTAAAATTTCATGTGACAAGTGACTGTACATTTGGGTGTGTATAGTTTTATTGGGGGGTGGGGGGTGAGTCCGGAAACCCTGGTCCGGCCTTTGACTTTTTTATGATAAGATTCCGATTCTGAATTAATGCAATATTATCTGAGGAGTAGATAATACGTGGACGTTTGAGATTTGTATTACTTAACTGTATTCGAGCCATCTACCCACCCCACACACGTTTTTAATTTTTCTCGCATATAAGTGCATCACACAGCTCGACTGTCTACTCCAAGAGCGCACTCGAGAGTGATTACTTGATATTTACTCCATGCAAATCAATTGTCTGTCTTGGTTATGCCTCGCACGCATTTGCGCGCAGGTTCCGTATCTGTGGGCGTAGTCGTAGGAAATTTTCCACTTTTGCCAGTACGGTTTCGAATTCCACCGTGGTTAATAGTTGTATATTCGATGACCACCATGCATAGTTTACTGACTGTGCTGACATTGATTTCGACAGCCGCGAGAATTTCGAAATAAAAGCGCATTCGTTAGGCATTTTTGTAATGAATTATTTTGCTACCTGCACTCGCAACACCAGTTGCTATTGATATAGTCCCGAAAGCAAACCCAATCGGCGTGCCTATGAGATTACACAAAGGCCGACGATTGTTGCCACGATGAGTCCACAAATTCCATCCGAGCAACACACACACACACATGCACGCGCGCGTTTATATTTCGCAAATACAGTAGTTTTTCTCTGTTTTTGTATCATAGTTTTTTCTCTGCTTCAATTATTTTTTCTCGTCGGTAGCTTTAAGGTCCATCACATCTCTTCAATAATTTTACCACGAAGTATTATTGCTCGACAGGTACACCTCATCCGACGCATTGCGGCCACGTGCACAATGTACACGCACTTCCAACCAATTTTTTTATTCACTGAAACAACTGTCGTGCAATCATAGAAAATATTTTCCTGGGGAATACATATGCCTTCAACAATTGGTTGAACGTTCCAGGTTTAACTAGAACTACGCCGATGACACCTTTGCTTTGTACAGTCAACAGTTGTGGCCTTGTTGATGACTTCTAGTACGTTGATGCCCACGCAAACTGACCAAACGAATGTTTCCCACGTGTTCAACAGCTCATAATCCTGCTGCTGGCCTACAGAAATGCATTTGGACCTTTTCCTTGCAAGTTCCTTTTCTGACGACGGCTCCAATGCCTATCCTATATATGGGCGAACTTGGCGAGGTGTACTTTTCTGAGGGTTATCGTAGTAGTTATATGGGATTCTAGACCAGAAACCCCCACCCCACCACCTACCCCCTACCAAAAATTGGAAAGATGATTCCAGACCTCTAGATTTATTTCATATTAAACAATGAAATATTATATATAATGTCCTTTTACAAAGAGCCAATTTGTAGCGTCGGATTTAATCTAACAAACAGATTTTTTAAAAGATTTAATTCAATCAAATCAGCCTCAAGATATACTGGGATAGCACCTAATATAATAAGCGATTGTATTAAAAAAGTTAGTTATCATTTATCGAGTAAGTACGGATCAGTATGGTTGTTTGCTAGCGAAAACGATGAGCGAATAGCGGGTTGGACAACTGATCCAATATTATTTATTGACAATATGGTTGATATTTTATTTGATAATGATATTTCTAAACATCTACAGTGTACGTAAGCAAGGTTCCTATCTCCGAGACCCCCTACCCCTCCAAAACTTTTTATGTTAACATTTTGTCAAAAATATGTTAGAAAAATGTTTTCACTCACCTGTTCACGTAATCCTATAGCAGAAATGACCACGAAGAAAATTCTAACTGCTTTTTATATCGTTATTCTGGAAAAATATATCGCAAATATCTTTAACCTTGATTTCAGTAGGCGTTTTAGGAAAATCCATTGGAAATATCTTTAATCTTGATTCCAGTAGGCGTTTTAGAAAAATCCATTGCAAATGACCTGATTTTGGCGTTATATTTTAGGAAAATCCATTGGAAATTCCTTATTTTTAACCTTTCAAAATGATTACATGATCTAGTTATTACAGAAATTCCGTGTGGGCAGACGGCATACAATATATTATGACGCTCTGATTGATATTTATTCAAGACAATTGCAATAGCAAATATATTAGTTGTGTTCATTCTTAGTGGGCTAACAAAGAAAACAGTGCTCTGTCTGATCGGATATAGACTGTAATTTATTTTTCATCATAGAAAACCAAAGTATTTTATCATTTACTCGTACATGAAAACATTTTTTTAATATATTTTCACAGAATATTAAGTAGTATGTGAATGAGGGTTTGAGACACTTTTATCTGTCTCCATGGATCAAACATTTTATCATGAAAAAAATGATGAAACCTATCTCGTAAACAAAAATACAAGGAAGAAAGAAGGTAATTTTTTAAAGAATTTCATCGCCTATCACTAGAACATCAACATTCGCTATTAAGTATGATATACTGTCATGATTGTACAAATAAAATTTAATTCTACCAGATACTTTACGACGACATTCAAATAGTTCTTTCATCGCTATCTTACTGAGAACATACTTACTACCTTTTACGAAAACCTTCGACCGATCTAAGTCTATGTTAATTTTTGTATACTGTTGTTAGCTGATTGGATCATGAAAATTGTCATATTTTAGTGCAAGCTCGTCTCGCAAACTTTCGAGATAATTAAAATATTTGCTATCGTCTGATCTGATAAGGGAGAGTTTGATTCTGTCAAATTTACTAAAACAAATACCTGAAATTTCATCGTTAAATTCAAATGATAATTGCTGGTTATTAACCATTATTTTTTTTTGAATTTGCTATTAACTCCATCGACTAATGTTAAATTTTCGAACATTATTTCTGATGTTTAGACAAAATTACTTGCATAATGTCCAAGTGCTAGTGTGTTAATTCCGTCCCTGCAATACCTTTTATCATCAAAATTACTTAGTACCCGTTTTATGATCGTATCAGTTTCAAGTTTATGATGATTTGTTCTGATAACATTTATTTTGATAAAACTGACACTATTGTTTAGCGCTGCTTTAAAATCGTCAAAATTCATCATCTTTTTTACATATCCTTGAGAAATACCTTTTGCTGCTTTTTTTTGTAAGTTTATTGTCATCTAATATGACAGTATACATTTTGCTCTTTAGTCCGACAAATTCTTTCACCGGCACAAACATAAACTCATCTTTCATTTTACCAATAACTTTTTTATTCGAATTATCTTGAAATCCACTATATGCTGGATAATCGGATAAATCGAACAGATTTTTATTATTGTAAATATCCTGATAGACATCTTCACATTTTATAGTATAAACTAGCGAATCTGTATCAGTAAATAGCAACTCCAAATCTGGCCACTGCTTTTTGGTAAAATTATAGTGAAAATCGTACATCAGCCACTTTGATATATCAAGTACAGCTGCACCAACATAAATCGGTTTATTTAACTTTAAATTTGTCTTTCGTCGTTGTATTGCAACAAGATTTTCATTAAATATTTTCATACTAACAAAACCATCATCGTTAACTAATTTATTTCTGCGACTTATATTATTAACAATTTCGATAGAAACTCTTTTTTTAATGTTTTCCATTGTCTTTCCAAACACCGAGTTGTTCATTAACTTGAAAAAAGTTTTTCTCAAAGTCAGTCTTAGCCACAGCACGACGTTTGGTATTTAAGTCAATATAATTTGCCTTCCACCTCGACTGATTAAACTTTAGCACGCGATGGACTTTACTCAAAATTTGTCCAGCATCTACTGCTTGTTTTAAATTTTTGTAATGCATAACGTAATTTCTTTTATTTAACAAATTTGGAACTAGCTTATCAACAATCTAATTTTTTGCTGTTGTCGTTGCTCGTTGTTCAGGCGATAATAAACTATAATTAATCATCATTGACTCTGCACAAAACGGATAATCGTTATGTAGATCATGTAATGAACTAGGATAATCTAGATCAACTTCAACAAAATATGAAATATCAGAAAAATCATGATTAATATTTCTAGGTAAATCTTTTTCAGTTTCTTTAAGAAATTGATCTGGACTTATCCAATGAAATCCACTACACGGCATTGGTTCCGACATCGCATAACCAAACAAATTATTAGCATCCAGATAAATAATATAATTAGATGGGAGATTTTTATCATAATTTTTCAGATATTTGTTATTAGCTACTGCATATTTTTTTTGTTATAACGCTAATTCCACCTCTGATACCTTTTTCAATAAAATTAAACATATCGACATCTGTTAAGAGATCCAGTTCTATTTTGCTTGTTTTTAACAGAGCGTCCCAAGACAATCCTGGTGAGGAATAATACCAACAGGGGTCTAGTCCATAATTGCTGTAGCTTACCCGACGAAAACTTTCAAAAACATCTGCTAGCAATAATACATCTGTTTTCAAATATAAATCGTGATAATCACCAAATGTTTTACAACTAAATTTATTCCAAATATCTTGTGCATATTTGTATTCGTCCTCCGTGATATTTTCATTCTTGAGTTGCGAGTAAAATTTATCTTATCGGGAAGAGAAGTTTCATTAAATCTGCTCCAATCGTCGAGATACTCGTACGGAAAGATACCTTTTTTTGTTAAATTGATATAGTTTTCACCGAAGCAACCTTTTTTTAAGTTAGCGAAATTGCTACAACGTTTTACAAGCTCATCTAATGATGCTCCCATAAATTGCAGACTGTCAATAAAACGTAATTTACTGAGCGTCACCGACATATACTTTTCAGAATTATTTGGAATACATTTTATTACGTTCTTTAATTTTAGTTTAGCTTTAATATTTTCATCACCAAAAGCTTCTACAATGATATGACTGTCATAGCCACGAAAGTTATGTAAAACTACAGGAATAAAATCTGGAGCATGAAATTTTAAATTACAACTGTTATGAGCTGCTCCACGATATTGGCCGGTCAAATGACAATGATCTCGCACCTTATCACGGACTCCGTTGGAGTCTACCAGCAACTTTTCACAAACATGACAATTAACTGCCTCATCGAAATCGAGTTGTTGTTTAGACGTTATTTTCATCGGAGCTGTTTTAAATAATCTGTTAGAAATTTTATTAACTTCGTCTATTAAATTTTTTAATAGCCATACGGCAGGATTTTCATCTCTATATAACTTTATCGGAGTGGAAAATTTATCGTTAGCGCAACAAACTACTTTATAAGCTACACCGCAAGGAATATGCTGTTGTATTTTTCTGGTACTTGATTTATTCGGATTATTTTCTGCTCCAACCACAGGAACGAGTAGACACTCGAAATCAGCGTAAACAACAAAAGGAATATTTAGTTTATGATCATAATTTTTAAATTTTAATATTTTTTCTTTTTCGCTAGGCATAGTTATTCTTTGAACATTGACACAGTATTTGAGATGCTCCTGCAGTCTTCCATCGCTAGAAAAACCTTGTAAACAACGGTAGCAGAAATATTTTTTATTTTGATTTTTACTGTACTGTCTGCCAACTAGGCCGTTAAAGTTTTTTATCCAACAATAATGTCCCTGATAAAATTATAAATTTATTGTATTTTGTGCAGCATTTTCTGAGATATATCTCGGGTAAACGTTTTCTCGCTCATCTAGTCCGAAAACATTTACTGAGATACTGTTTTGTTTTTCAAACTTTGGTATATGATTTTCTGCTACTGGAAAAGTTATTCCTAAAAAATTTAGTTCGTCTTTGTATGGCAAATACTTTTCAATTCTGCCGGGGTGATCACACTGAGGATGTTTTGTAGATAAAATTGACCATTGAAAACATTTGTCATCATTGTTTTTGACATTTATACAGCATTTTTTGTTTTTAATTTTTTGAGGGAGATGGATGTACAAACTACCGCGAAGTACGTTATATTTTGCTGTATGAAATAAAACTTCTTTTATCATTTCAAATTTCCAACCTGATCCTGACGAAGTAAATTCTTCTAATTTTTTGTTTATTTCTTGATGTATTTCATCGACGACCATGGCAATGTTTGTTCCAGTTAATATTTTTCTTGATTTAGCTGTTAAATATGGTTGCGAAATTTCGCTGTCAAAACTTCTTGTTTCAAAAATTACATCAAGTATATCATCAACTGCGTGTAACTTTGATAAAATCTTATAATATTGGACTATAAGTTGATACTTTTATGAGCCGCAAGTTCTTTAGCTATAACTGTTTGTAAAAGATGAAATAAATTTGTGGAGCTATAATTTGCTAAAATATTTTGATCATCAAGTTTGTAACTATTATCGTAACCAGAAAATGCTGAAGCAATTTTTTCTGATTTGATAATGTTCTTTTTAGCAATATCTCGCAATTTTAACATTATATATATAGTAATATTTTATAGTTAATTGAATTTTTTAAGATTCCTAATTAGAGATACAAAAAACCTTATAGTATAATGACAGAAATTTTGAGATATATCGAAATGACAACGGAAGAGCAAGAAACTTATCATGTACATCCAAAGTACAATTTATATGCAGCAAATATGTTAGGTTCTGTTATCAATATAGAATCTAAAAAATCTGTTGGTACATCAACACCAGCTGGTACGTTAATTTCAGTAAAAGGCGATAATACAGAAAGAATTAAAATGTTTAGAAAAGATTTTATTTATACTTTGTTTTGCGGCGATATTCCAGAAGGACAACGAGTATACAGAGCAAATAGCGCAGTTGCTGATGATAATATTGAAAATTTAGCATTACAAAATGAATTTCAACCTCACCCAGTATTTGATTTATATGAAGCTAATGATAACGGAAATATTAGACATATAATAACAAAAATAGTTGTTGGAATTTTGAAGAACAGTGGATATCTTGGTGTTAATGTACGTGGAACAAAAACTAATTTTGTTTATTATCAATCTCATCGTTTTGTGTTTGAAACTTTTAACGGACTAATACCTAATAGTTTAGTTGTTGATCATAAAAATGGTATTAAAACAGATAATCGTTTGGAAAATTTAGATGTGGTTACGACAAAAGAAAACACAAGACGTGGAGCCGGTTTTGACGGTTCTAATTTTTAAAATCCAAAAAGATCAGTTGTTTCAATAAATCTCGAAACTTTTGAAGAAATAAAATTTAAATCAATAACAGCTGCTGGAAAATATCATAAAATTCATCCACGTGCAATAAAATTTGTAGCTGATAATGTAACAAAATCAGCAACGTCAGTGTTGACATTTGATAGATTTAGTTTTAGATACGATAACTAATGATATTTTCTATATCATTTCGAGTGAGACAATTATGACTAAATTCCATAACATCGTCGCGATTAAATCGTAATGTCATCATTTTATTTGTATCGAGTTTTATTTTGTCTGCTGCTGTTAATAAAAATTTGTCAGATTCGCCTAATGTTATCATAACATCAACAAAATAAAAACTGTTTCCCAACAAACAATTTCGAATTGCCTCAGCTAATTCTTTGTGATTTAATATATTAACTCTTTGATGATATTTTATTTCTCCGAACATCTTATTATTTATTAATTAGACAAAAGATTATTATAATAATGAACTTAATTGAGAGACTGGCTAAACTATATTCGGGAGATTTTGTTTCAGTTTCAAATTTTACATTAGAAAATATTACTAATGACAGATTTGCTAGTTATACTGAAAAAGATATTTTGCATAACTATGACGAAGAAGAAGATGATGTTGTTAGTAAAAAAAATTTAAGCAGACCAACAACTGGACGATATGATGTTAAGTACCATATTGCTAAAAAAATAATAAAATTTCATTTTACTATCACAGAGCATCAAATATTTTGGCAGCTTATAAAACCCTTTTTAAACGTAAAAATAACTGAACAACAAAGAAATATAAAATATGATTTTATTTTTGTTAAAATATTTAATTTAATGCCAGTCGATGGTGCAAGAAAATTACATTTAATTTCTCTGTGTAAACCAGTAAAATGTAAATCAGTATTAATAAAATACGAAGAAATTTATAATAATATTATTCGATCGCAGTCGATGAAATCGACTGAGTTGGTATCCAGCTATTAAATTTATCGCTATATCCACGCCCTTTGACTAAACTTTTGTTGCCGCGCTTTTTAATAACTTTTTCAATAACAAATATATCTTGTTCTGTTTTCTGAAGTTCTTGCTCGTAAAAACTGCCAGTTATAGGTTCACCTAATAAATCTTTCAACGAGTATGTAACTGGTATTGTTAAAAGTACTTTATCAATAGCAAATACTTCTTCGCTCCAGTTGTGAGTATATCCTTTTTCAAATGTTTTTTCGTCAAAGAAATTCTAACTTTATCACCAACTTTAAATTTATGTCTGCGGTACATATTTTCGTTTGCTAATATTGGATTTGCAATCGCGTCGTTTGGCGACATTTTCCTTTTTTCTAGCGAAATGGATCTGTGTTTCGTGTTATTATACTCGTCAACAGTTTTTTGTAAATTGTCAATATATTTACTCGTATTTTTAGCTGGCAAATACTTGTGAATTTTTTCGTTGAGCGTGCGATTAAATCTTTCAAAGATGACGCTTTTTCCCTCATTTCCTGTAACATATTTTTTAACGTTATTTTGTTCCAAAAACTATTCAAATTTTTTATTAAAAAATTCTGCTTCATGATCAGTCCAGATTCTATTTGGTTTTCTTTCCGTGTTAACAATAATTTGTTTTAGCGGATCAGTCATCGATGTCCCTGTTTTATCCGAAACGGGTATACTAAGCGCGTATTTACTAAAAACATCTACAACATATCTTTTTGGAGCGCCATCTGCGCCAACGTTAAATTGAGCTAGATTTGAGATATCAACTAAATCTATAGCCCAGATGTCATCAACGGCATTTGCGACAACTTTACGTCGCGGAAACATTTTTTTTTAGGTCTGTGTAGCTCTAAGGCAAGATCATCATATAATTCTTTTCCGAGACTTAATTTATATTTTGCTCCAATAAAACCCTGGACCAGTCTTCGGTCAACACGTTCTCGCATATTTACAGGTTTCATATCACGAAGTTCGTCTAACATTACTTTATCGCAGCTGTGTTTATTTTGTTCGTTGTCTGGAAGTTCAATGTCTCTGTAGCAGATATCATGGCGCATTGCTATTGCGTCAACTTGATTGTAAGGCTCTTGTCCTGGCAGCGGATTATCGTTTTCGTCAAGTTGTTTATCAAGAGGATTATAAGGTCCAGTATATTTATGGCCTGGCAATGTCCAACCGCTTTTTGGTTTCGGCAATTTGCCAATTAATTTATGTATATCTATACCTGTTCCAATTATTTCTCTGTTGTTGCATTTCTGACAATATGTAACAATTTTATTTTGCTCGAGGCATAAATCTCTATCACAATCACACTCGCATGTCATTATTTATTTTATAACTGACAAATGTTTCAGATAATAATAATTTTATTATAAATCTGAAAATATTTCTGAAAAAATTAAATTTTACCTGTTTCTTGTCAAATTCTGACGTTTTTTCAACCATTTTGTCTGCTTTTTAGCGATTTTTTGGTCAAATTTCTCGTTTTTTACGGGTCAAACCTCAAGCACTTTTCAATATAAATTTTCTCATTTTTTATATTTTCTTCCAAAAACGAGCAAAATCAACCAAAAAGCAACAAAAAATTAAAGAAAAAACAAGAAAAATTGAGCAAAAAAGGAAATATATCAAAAAATATAAAAATTTATATTGAAAAGTGCTTGAGGTTTGACCCTCAAAAAATAAGAAATCGGACTGATTTTTTTAAACCATTTTCCCCAAAAACCAGGTAAAATTGGTAAGAAAATACAAAAATTGAATTTTTTTCAGATTTATAATAATATTGTTTCAGTCGTCTACTAAAATAATTTCTGGATAACCCGCTCCGGACAACTTTGTTTTTGGTGAAAACATGCTTTTTCTTTTTCCAAAGATTGCACAAATACTTTTCAGCATTATTCTATTATTTTTTGTTTTTTCTGTTTTTTTCATCTTTATTTTCTGTTTTAGTTTTACACTTAAGACAATATGTTGACATTGTATATCAGTGAGTTTAGATAAAATTTAATGCAATCTCATCATTAGCGTGAGAAGGTTGTTTGTCAAATTGCAAAATAAACTTTAAAAAATCTGGATTTTCGGTCATCTGTTTAATATACATTACGCAATAATATCCACAAGCGGAAGTTCCAATTAGTTGAATTTGATTAGACGAATAATTTATTATTTTTTTTTTTTTACTCATATATTTTTTTATCGTTCTATAACGATTACAGATTAAACTTGTGCTGACATTTTACCTCCAACAGAGTCAATTGTAACAAATCTATCACTTATTACTAACGCATATACATAAAATGGTGCAGCAGGAGCTGCTTCTAATGTCCATGTAATTTCAATATCAGCTGTGCTGTCTACAGATCGCTCGCTATGTTTACTAACATCGAAATAAAATATTGGATAAAGTGTACGAAATTCCTCTACTGATATCTGAGATCCATCTCCAACATCTTGATATTTTTGCAATGCGTCGAGTAAATATATGTACGGTAGAGTAATATTTTTATTAGCGTCATCTGCAAAATTACATTCTATCGCTCGTTCTGGATATTGCTTTGAATTTATTCTAGCATATATTCGTCTAACATCAGCATTATCAAATATCGCATTATTTTGTTGTTGGTTGCCACGTCGAGCTTGTTGCTGGAATACAACAAATAATTGCCGTGGTTTTTGTTCACTTGATGTTGTTGTAACTCGCCATGTGTAGTCTGTGGTATTCGGAACTGCAGTTTGATATATTTTATGTTGCTGAAAATAAATTCTATTCGTATGTTTTTGCAGCATATCATTTAATTCTGCCATTTTAGTGATAGATGGAGTTATTCTTGGCACCTATAGTGCAAGTTTGTTTATGATAAATTGTACATCATTTCCAGCATTTCTAAATAAACAATCATTTTGTTCTGATCGATCTAAAATAAGTGTATGTTTAACTCCACGAAATACTTTATTGTAATCTCAACAAAAACCAAATATTATACTTAACGGCAGCATCATTGTAATTTGATGTGATACTGCTGCAAGTTTCCTTCTTTTAGAATAACCTTCATTGTAACGTGCGCTTTTAAAACCTACTATATTTCCGTTAATTATAGCTAACATTGCAGCTCCATCCGCTGCTGCTCCTGGTTGTGTTATACCAAGATTATCACAAGCAGCAGTAAATGAAACTCTTGTAGCGTCTGCATTAGCGTTTGCAGCTGGTGCGACTATACCAAGAGAACCAGCATAAACAATAAGAAAATTTCTCACATTTTCAGCACTTCCAGCTGCATCAACTCCAGCTGCAACTGCTGTTCTTGGAATAAATTCTACAGATCCAATATCTGCAGCTCCAGTATCTTTAAACCACATCATATTAGTTGCAGTTCATTTGGAGTAATCATCGGAAAACGAAATTATATTTAAGATTGTACTTGCAACTTGTAAGTGACTTGAAATATCTTCGACAGTTTGATTGGCCAGCTGATATCGAGCACTTTTAAATAAACACCAACCATCATTTACAAGAGCTACTTCTACGTTAGCTGCAATTTCGCCAGGTGGAACAGCTACTGTCATAATCCGGCCACGAACTTCCAACATTGCTTTTTGAGGAAGTAGAAATACATCCTCGTCTCTAGTATTAAATGTTCTGACGCCAGCCTTATTAGGTTCGTTCGAATTTTCATCGAGATATTCAACATATTCAAATTCTGTTACCGTGTCGTCTGTGTCATAAGTTTCTGCTAAATCGAGATAATTTTTTACAGGCATTTTTTTTATTTATTAGGTCATACAAAATTTTGAGAGTGAAGCTATTTCGGTGTTGTTACTTTAGACATTAATTTTTGTATAATTTGTTCTCCTCGTGGCGATAAAAGTTTTTTTTTGTTGTTGTTATCATTGCGCCTTGAGTTTCTTTTGTTGGTGCGATTTCCGAAATAGCTTGTTTGATTGTCGGTTTTTTTATTTTATCAGCTATTTTTTGTCCCACAGCAGTTCTAGCAGCAGATGCAGCTCCAGTTGCAAAAGCTTTTGACGCGTCAAGTGCAATTGGTGCAACTTTATGAGCTATTCGTGGAGGATTTTCTATAATTTTAGCAAATATATTAACCAAAAATCCTCTTACTATTTTTCTTTGATAAACTTTTTTTTTCTGTTTCATTATATCTGAGGTTGCATAATTTTATTGTTTTAGAAAATATGTTTAGTATTGTTCTCGTAAGTGTAAATAATAAGTAACAACTTCATTATTAAGATCTAACTGTCTTCCAGACTGATCTGTCAACTGCATATTTATTTCTGTTATTTGATTTTCAACGTTTAACGGATAATAAATAACCTGACGTGGACTAATTTGTATAAGAGATCCTGGTGGAACTTCTGGTGAAAAACTGTATATTGTTTGTCCTTTACTACCTAAGGCTGAGTAAGATCCAGATGCGATAGAACAATTTACCAATATTGTGTTTACATCAGTTATATTTACTGGATTTTCACCGTCATATGCATATTTAACATCTTGAACATTAGGATATGTATTATAATTAAATCCTATCAGTGGTGCGATACTTGTTTTTCTCCAAAGATTAAATATCATATTTTTTAATGTCATTAACGTGTTTTAATTTGGTGTAAGCTCAAAATCGTCTGCAACTCCTTTATTTTTTGTTATAAGTTCTTTTATTATTTTATTTAGATCGTCAATATTATAAGCACCTTGTGGAATTTTAATTGATATCCATTTTTTAAATATTGGAGAAAGTGGATCACTAACAGTAAATGTAAATTCATCGTTAATTCCAGATTTTAGATTAGCCATAGCATGCCAGCAAGTACAGGAAATTACTCCAATTTCATGTTGTGTTTCACTATCTAGTTCTATTAGCGGAATATACTTTACTGAAAAATTGCGCTATCTTTATCAGATTGGCTAGAGTCTAGTAATAATGTTGCTGACATTTGTTATTATATTTTTATAAAATTAAATCGCCGTGATTAAGTCGCGATGTAAAGTTTTGTATTCGTCAGATGTTAATAAATTTTCCGATCTCAAATTATCAAGTATGTCAATAATTTCATTGTCAATTTCAGCATCAACATTTCCAGCTTCTTTTGATGATATCAATAGCATTAATCTGCCTATCATTTCAGTAACTGATGAAAATATTCTAACTCCAGTTCCTGTTTTTTCTTTTACTAAAAGTTTTTTTTAAGCGATTATTATCATAACTTTTAAATAATTTTAAAAAAAGTTAAATTATTTTTTTCAACATCTTCTTTATCTCTACATTTTTCTGCAGTATTTTTAAAAACAGCAGCAATAACAGCATTTCTAGTTTTTTCATAAAGTCCTTCAATATCTTTTATTTCAGCTTTATCAATTTCTCTGTAAGCTGTTATATTTTTTTCTGTAATATCAGTTAATTTTTTAATAAGATTATCGTATTTATCTTTTTCCCAATTATAAATATTATCAACGTCAGAAATATCATTATCTTTCATAAAAGCAAAATATTCCGAATCCATTATTTCTTGTTTTGCTTGGTTTTTATATTTTTTACGATAATTTTCATTATCTTTCTCAAGTGATTTTTGTAAATCTTCTTCAGTTATCATAGGAGCTTCATATGTATATGCTGATTCTTCTGGTTCTTCATCCAATAATTTTGCTTCGGTACTTAAACTACTATTGTGAAGACTTTTGTGTTTTTTATTTCTTATATTATTAATAGCCTTAATATAAAGATCAGCAATAATTCCATGTCGATCTAATTTAATACTCTCACAATAATTTTTATTTTCTAAAACTATATCGCTACGGTTCTTCTCACTATCTTCTTTTATTTTTTCTAGCTCTTCAATTTTTTCGTCTGCTTTAAAATCATATTTGTTAACATGATGTATTCTCACACCCTTAAAGTTATTATATTTATTATTAAAATCTTTATATTCGTTATCTCTTATTTTGCTATTTATATTTTTTAAATCATTTTCAAATCTTTTTATTTCTTCTATAGTTTTCCTCTCTCTTCTAAGCTCTTCTTTTTGTTCTAACCTTCTCTCAATTGGTCTAACTACTGCTGCTTCTGCTAATCTTTGTTGAAGTTCCAGTGGATTATTTATCAGCCGATCTGTTTCAGCTTGTCTAGCAACAGGATTAGCTATATTTGCTGCAAGTGCCTCTGCTAATCTTTTTTTCTCCGCATCAGATCTAGCAATAATTCTTCCAGCAGCTGCTTCTTCTTGTTCTTTAACTAGTCCGAGAAAACCTTCATCTTGTCTTTTTTTAAATTCTTCTTCTGATAATGGTTTAGTTTCAGGTTGTTTTCCAAGTAAAGCTTCAGTAACTGGTTTGAGAACGGCTGCTGCTGTTTCTGCTGCAACCACTTGGCCACGTCGTGTTTGCTGTACTTGCTGCTTAAAGTTTGCTTGAGATTGCGCAAGTTTTTTTTAGATTTTCTATATGTTTTCTGTACTTTGCTTGTCTTTCCATTAATTATATGCTATTTTCTATAAAAATTACTGTAGATATTTTTCAATACAACAGCGAAACATTTTACTCGTATCATTTGTTAATTTATCAAACAAAAAAAAGTCATATTTATTTGCCGTCGCTTGATGATATAATTTAATAAATTTATCTTTCTTTACATCACCACATTGTTCGTTCGCGATATTTCTAACGTCGACATTGTCAAGTTCTGGAAATAATATAAAACAACCAGTATTTCGCCTAATAAATCTGTCAACATTATAAAAACCCTGGGGGAGATAAATAGAATTACATTTCTTATTACGTGATAATGAAAAATATGATCTTATTTTATTCATTTCTTCGTTGTTTAGCGGCATATCATCAAAAACAACTATCTTGTGTTCGGACGAATCAAGTTGATTAACTGGAACAAGTTCTTCTGGTTGTTTGATAATAAAAAAATCTTCGCCAGCCTCAAGATCATCATGAAGTTTGTCATTATAATTGTTAAGTAGCTTGTACTTATCTTGTTGTGGATTAATTGTGTAAATATAAACGCGATCGTAGTTAAAATTATCTCCTAGAAGTAAATTCATAAGCAAGTTTGTTTTCCCAGATCCAGTTCTTCCAACAATAAGATAATGACAATCTGGAATTTCATTGTTATGTTTATGTTTCACCAACCGCTCTGTATAAAAATTTAATATCGACGATTTTGCCATTATTGTTATACAATTTTATGTTATATAAAAAAATTGTCAGACTATAAATAAATAATGAGCTATTATACAAAATTTGGAACATTAGTAGGAGATTCAACGTCAAAAACTGAAAGTACAACAATAACAGACGGTAAGGTTGATTTATCAGGTTACCTGAAAAAATCCGGCGACACAATGACGGGAAACTTGTTTATGTCAAATCAACGAGTACTAGAGTTAGAAACAGATTATCCACCAATAAATGTCGTTAATACACAAGCTGTTAGTTATGCAGAACTTAAATTAGTCGACAATAATAAACTATCATTGACAGGAGGAACTTTAAGCGGCAACTTAGATATGTCAGGAAAAAAAATTATAAATTTAGAGACCGGGTATCCACCAGCAAACTTAAATCAAACTCAGGCGGTAAGTTATTTGCAGTTGCAATATGTTGATGATAACAAACTTGATAAAATAGGTGGGACAGTTACAGGTAATATCAACAAGTCAGGAAAAGAAATTATAAATTTAGAAATTGTATATCCGCCAGAAAACTTAAACACAAGCTGTAAGTTATGCACAACTAAAATCTGTTGACGATAATAAGTTTAACAAAGCAGGTGATACAATGACAGGTGACCTGTCCATGTTAAATTCAAAAATAACTGGACTACCAGTAATCGGACCATCTGATAACAATGATGCTATTAGTTATGCTCAGTTAAAAGAAGAACTTAACCCAT
Source organism: Megalonaias nervosa (assembly GCA_016617855.1). Lineage (NCBI taxonomy): Eukaryota > Metazoa > Mollusca > Bivalvia > Unionida > Unionidae > Megalonaias > Megalonaias nervosa. The sequence goes on along the minus strand of JAECUM010007193.1, from coordinate 77,866 downwards.
ATTTTAAGAAATCCGGTGGACCGATGTCAGGGAATATAAACATGAAAGCCAACAAGATAATGACGAATTACGTTCCAGTTAACCCTAACGATTTGACAAATAAAGCGTATGTTGACAGTCTGTTTAATATTGTAAAACAAACCAAAAATAATGTTGGGTATATTCCAATATTGTTTAAGTCATCAGCTAGATTCGATGTAAGCGCATCATCGTTTTATCCTGAAAATTATCCTCTTTACGCTTTCTCTGATAAACATGAGTGGACGACTAACGGAGAAATTGAAAATTTTTGGATCAAAACTAAATGTCCCACTGCAGTTGCTATTTGGCAATTTCATTTGCGAGGCCGATTAAATCCTAGCGTTGGTCGAATTTATAATTGGCGATTGAAAGGATCAAATGATGATATTAATTGGGCAACATTGTATATTACGACAACACAACATTGTACGATTCCGACTGAAAACACTGTTAACAAATACTTGTATTTTCGAGTTTATGTTATTGCTGCTGAACGTCCGTTTCCAGGGCTGACAGCATTTCAAATATACACACTCGATGATCAAATTTAATCTAATGCTATAAAATAATGTCAGAACCACCAATTATAACTGTTGCGAAAGAATTTTATGATAATATTTTTAACCCTAAAATAGATGTTGGAGCTGTTAATAACATAGCAAAAGAGTTACAAGGTTTGAAAAAACTTGGCATCGAATCATTAGACAGACTTATAGCGTCAGATTATGTTTATAATTTTATTCGCATTATGCATATGCGAGGACCACAACTGAAAAAAGCAATAGAAAACTTTGACATTATAAGCAGATACTGCCATCCTGATGATTGTCTAGAAGAACAAAAACAAGTTGAAATTATATTTTAAAAAATATTACTCGAGCTTGATTGGTATAACATAGATTTTATAATAAAATCAGACTTAATTAAAGCACGAGTTTATAGTGGAAGAACATTGGAAGAAAGACGAATAAACGAAAATCATACTCGTCTTAGCAAACTAGCGGAAACTAAGAAAATAAAAATAAAAAGAAACAAAAATGTATATGATAGGTTTTCAAAACGACATATTTTTAAACATCTCGGTATGTACTACAGTGACAAAGAAACCTTGGTCAAAATCGTTACTATGACGTCAGGCGCAGAGTTAATTATTAAAGTGTACGCAAACGCAATTTTGCCAATGATACGTAAAAAAAGACCCAGAATTTGATCCGATTATTGTTAACAAGTCTGTAAAGATAATCAAAACTTTAGACGATGAAATTAGTAATTTTAGTGATGATGAGCGAGAAAAGTTTTTTGAAGAAGTCAATCAAATAAAGTTGGAAGTAAAGTCTGATTCTTATTACAACATAAGTGAAGAAGAAGATATTCCATTACCATCATTACAGTACTCTAGACAATTGTCACTACGAAATTATTACAACGAAATTAAAACAATATTCACAAAACCATATGAAAAATTAATGTTAAAAGTAGCTTCTGCTGTTGGTCTTCTTACAATTGAACTAAATAAGCTTAAAAAATTGATGCTAGCAAATTTCATAGTCGCATATACAATTATCAGGCAACATCTTGTTCTCAAAAATTTCACGTTAGATCAGTTGAGCTTAGTATTAGGGTATACTGATGAAACAGAAATCGATTACAATAATTTGGTGAATAAAACATTTGTACGAGAGTGAAGTAGGAAATAGTTTTGATTCATACGCTTGGTTAAAGAAACAATATGTACTAACAGATGAACGATAGAAGGATACTTCGCCAGATGTTTATGACAAATACAGAATTTTTATAGCTGATGCTAATAATAAAAATTTCGTGAGTTTCTTGATTCAATTGCTGGTGCTAGAACTTTTGTTTTTGTGTAAAAAAAAAAAAGTGTATAATGAAAAAACATATCATTGATTTTAATCACATATCAGAAGAAATTCCAAAACAAGATGTTGACGCTCTAATACAATATTACAGATATTATGATAAAAGACTTTGATGCGTGAACAAATGTTACAAATACTATAACAGAATACTTCGAGTGATATCATATTTACCACTGCTAATGACTAGCTCTGGTATAATTTCAAGTGGAGCATCATTAAATCTGTTTTTGTTAATAATATCCGGCGTTGGTGTTTCTCTTGGAACAGCGTGTAAAAAAATTGAGCCTCGTCTTGCAACTACAAAAAATGCTTGTAAAACAGCAAGTATCACCTATAAAAAATTACTTGATCAGATACGATCTTATTTGCGTGGTATAAAATATGATATGGACGATTTAATACGAGAATTTTGTATTATTGACAGTATGTTAACGGATATTTTGCCAATGAGAGTTAGCAGATATGAAAAAGATTATCAAAAAAAGTATAGTAATGGTAAGGTATAAAATAAAATAATCTCAAATAATGTTTTCACTTACCTGTTCATCATTTTTTCCACGATAAAATGTTTGATCCATGGAGACAGATAAAAGTGTCTCAAACCCTCATTCACATACTACTTAATATTCTGTGAAAATATATTAAAAAAATGTTTTCATGTACGAGTAAATGATAAAATACTTTGGTTTTCTATGATGAAAAATAAATTACAGTCTATATCCGATCAGACAGAGCACTGTTTTCTTTGTTAGCCCACTAAGAATGAACACAACTAATATATTTGCTATTGCAATTGTCTTGAATAAAAATCAATCAGAGCGTCATAATATATTGTATGCCGTCTGCCCACACGGAATTTCTGTAATAACTAGATCATGTAATCATTTTGAAAGGTTAAAAATAAGGAATTTCCAATGGATTTTCCTAAAATATAACGCCAAAATCAGGTCATTTGCAATGGATTTTCCTAAAACGACTACTGGAATCAAGGTTAAAGATATTTCCAATGGCTTTTCCTAAAACGCCTACTGAAATCAAGGTTAAAGATATTTGCGATATATTTTTCCAGAATAACGATATAAAAAGCAGTTAGAATTTTCTTCGTGGTCATTTCTGCTATAGGATTACGTGAACAGGTGAGTGAAAATATTTTTCTAACATATTTTTGACAAAATGTTAACATAGAAAGTTTTGGAGGGGTAAGGGGTCTCGGAGATAGGAACCTTGCTTACGTACACTGTAGATGTTTAGAAATATCATTATCAAATAAAATATCAACCATACTGTCAATAAATAACATTGGATCAGTTGTCCAACTCGCTATTCGCTCATCGTTTTCGCTAGCAAACAACCATACTGATCCGTACTTACTCGATAAATGATAACCAACTTTTTTAATACAATCCCTTATTGTATTAGGTGCTATCCCAGTATATCTTGAGGCTGATTTGATTGAATTAAATCTTTTAAAAAATCTGTTTGTTAGATTAAATCCGACGCTACAAATTGGCTCTTTGTAATAGGACATTATATATAATATTTCATTGTTTAATATGAAATAAATCTAGAGGTCTGGGATCATCTTTCCAATTTTTGGTAGGGGGTGGGTGGTGGGGTGGGGGTTTCTGGTCTAGAATCCCATTTTGGCTTAGGATCATCACTTACATAACTACTATCGTTGGAGGTGTATATCAGCAAGATCTTTCCACATTTTAACGCCACACTTAGTCTTTCCAGCGTTAAAGTCTTTGACGGCAGCTTCAAAACTTTCAAATTCTTGCCAAGGGCTTTTGACTTTTCCGTGAATTCTCTAGATATCACTTAGGCCATTTAGTATGTACGTTCCTTTCTTTTGCAATCGCACGCATTTTCTTCGCTACTTATCTCCAGGTGGAAGGTATTGTGTATGAGAGTATTCAAAATGGCCCCTCGAGATTCGTCGGTTAAGAATAGAGACGACAGCCCCATGTATACTGAATCTGGATCAGGAACGGGTTCTTCTGGTACTGTTTCAAGATTTAGTCAGTTATGGTTCATACGCGGCCATGCTAGTTGATTCTATGCACTGTCTGTTTCAGACGCACTGCTGGATACTTCAAAGGCGTGTTAGTTTATCTCGGATCTTTTTCTCTTGGGTCTTAGGTTCACTATTCGGATACGTTCGGCTGGTCTATTTCGCATTGTTGAAATTTCGGTGGAGGAGGTGTCGGTCGTAGCAGTTATTCTGGTAAATGCCTCCTTCTTTATGGTTGCGTTGTCGCGGCTGCAGTCTCTTCTGTTTGTTTGATCAGTGGCGCAAACGTTTGTTCGAAGCCCGCTGTCAGGTCTTCCTATGCCGATTGTTGCGACGGAAACATATCCTTGACGCGTTAGCGGACATCCTAGTCCGAGTTTCCTCTGACCCTTGCCACCCCATTTTTGATATTTGGGCGTTTATGTTGGGGTGTAGGTCAGAGTCCGTTCCTTATCAAAAAGTTGTAATTCGCCGACACCATCTGGTGTCGGCATAGGATAGCCGCTTACTATTCGGCCTAGCAAACTTTAACGACCTTTCATTGAGATATACCTGCATAAAATCGATAGGAATATGATTTATTTTTCTCAGATATTGCTAGTATAGCATTCGTTATATCTTTAATCCGCTGACAGACAAGCCGAAATTATAGCGTTGATGAAATTTGACCTGGAACTCACCATTTGCATTTACAGTCACATGACTACGCAAATCTCGCGACCCACATGTCAAATGGTTTCAGAGTTCAAATAGTCACGTGATATCAACAATTAACCATTTCTAATGTTGCTGTAGGAAAATAAATCGAAGATATAAATGAAAGTCACGTAATATTTATAAAAAAATAAAAGAACATAAACCTCTAAAAATATTTATTCTGGAAACAACGACCAGAAATCTGTAAATGTTGCAGCAGCTAGGAAAAAAAACAAAACAGATTCAACAAGCGGAGAGCACAGGTCAATGCAGTAGTTACGTGATACCAACAAAATACATTGCTGACATGTGCTTAGTACTTGATGAATCTGGTTTTCTCCACCTTGCTTCGATACCGACAGGTTTCTAGTCGTTGTTCTCAGAATAAATATGTTGAGAATTAAGTTTGCATTATATTTATGTACAAGTATTACGTGACTTTTAATTAATATTTTAGAATTCTATGTACAAAAACTTTCGAAATGGTTTATTGTTGATATCGCATGACTAATGGACTTCTGATGTTATTGACATGTAGGTTACGAGATTTATGTAGTCATGTGACTCGGAATGCAAATGGCGAGTTCCACGTCAAATTTCATCAACGCTATGGTTGCATATTGTCTCTCAGAGGATTAAAGATATAACAAATGCTACACAGTTGCTATTTCTGAGAAAATAAAAAATATTCCTATCGATTTTATGCAGGTATATCTGGATGAAAGGTTAAAGTTTGCTAGGCCGGTTAGTAAGCGGCAACTCTGTGCTGACACCAAATGGTGTCAGCGAATTCCAACTTTTCGACAGGGAATGGACTGACCCTACACCCCAACATAAATGTCCAAATATCTAAAATGGGGAGGGGGTAAGGGCAGAGGAAACTCGGACTACGGACATCCCTGAGTACAACAAACACAGCTGATAGTCTGCGGATGGTGCAATTACATACAGCCGAGCCAACGTTAACAATCACATGATCAGGTTCAGCAACAGTTGATTTTTCCTGAATCTGGCCAGGCCAATTATTAGAGTGCAAACTGAATTCAGAAAACTGACTCCGTGCATGCATGGTTGGGACTACGCCAGTACAGAAAAGCCAATGACGTTAAAAGTTCGGGGTGATTTTTTTTTTCTTGCACGCCGAATCGCTGGTGATACAGTAAATGTCAGTTGTATTCTTATCATCATGCCTATGTGTGTGATTTGGATTTTTAACGTAGCTTTAAAAATATTTCACTCATATCACTACGATGTCTACAGTGTGGCAGTTTAGAGTGATATCTAGCACTGAGGCATCATGCCGCAGACATGTAGCATGATGTCCCACCAAGTCACACTATCCTGACACCAGGCCGACCAGTCCTAACACTGACCTCTTAATGCTGAGCACCTAGCGAGGCAGCTGTTAGTACCATTTTTATAAGTCTTTGGTATGACTACATAGTATGTGTTGTTCTTCTTGTTATGGTTTAATGCCATTTTTCAGCACATGGTAGGCTATACATGGCGGCCAGTATATGTAGTGGAAGAAGCACCCAGGAAAACTCAAGGGAGAACCACATATCAGAGGGAAGCTACAGGCCATATTGTGTGCTATGACGAACAAACCATGTAATGCAAAAACAAAGTACTGCAAATCCAGTTCGAGTTTTAACACATAATAACATAACTGCAATCGTGGGAACTTGCATCCAGTGTGGAGCAAAAATGTTTGTGAAAAAAATTTCAATGCGCTGCAGCAATTGCGCAGCTTGTATATACTGCTATTAGACTTTCTACATAGGCTTTCCAAAGACACTGACATAACTAGACAGCAGGATAAAGCATACATTATCAATGCAGCATGATTGAAAGTAAAAATTTTCATGTGTAAGATAAGGTTTCTGGTGTAATTCAGTATCATAATATCATTCTTTTCAGATCTAAGTGAAGAATGGCCTATGTTATCAAAGAGAAGAAACCATTGATCCATCTACCATACCTCCCAAAGGATGGAACCCTAAAAGATGGCACTACCGTGGTCGTCCTTGACCGATACTGTAATGAATATGAGGCCGACCTCCATGCTATTCTCAAGTTTATTGTCAATGAAGAAGGCAACAGCTATCCACAAGAAGATATGACTGATGTAGAAGATTTTCGTGCCTATTATCTATCTCATGATGTCTTCATCTGTACTAATAAGGCAACTAAAGAACTTCTGGGTGCTTTCTATGTCAAGCCAAACTTTCCTGGACGGTGTTCGCATATATGTAATAGTGGGTTTATTGTTAAGAATTCTGCAAGGGGAATAGGTGTTGGAACATTTTTAGCAGAGAATTATCTTTACATAGCCAGAGATCTGGGCTATAAGGCTTCATTCTTTAATCTCGTGTTTGTATCCAATAAAGCCTCTGTGGGACTCTGGAGAAAGCTTGGATTTAAGGAAATAGGAAGAGTTCCAAAGGCAGGAAACTTAAAAGGGTTAGGCTACACAGATGCTCTCCAGTTCTATTATGACTTAGAGACCCTACCAAAGACAACATGATAAAAGATAAATCTTACTATTAACGTATTATAATGCAAAGAATGATTTTTCTGACATGAATATCTTGTTTGGTAGATTCATAACTCATATTTCTACATATTACCCATATCAAAAACAGGGCATCATAAGATTTTTGTAAGTCCAATATGCTATGTTCCTGATATCAGAATATATTTGCCAATAGATTTCCTTATATTAATGTCAAGTTATACTTAATCAGTATGCTTTTCGTCTTGTGATAATAGAATCATGTTGAATAATGTTAATGCTGCAAGAGACCAAATTTACTCAGCATATGTCATAGCTTTATTTTTTCATGAACATTCATTCAAGATCCTCTACATGTGTACACTTTCTCTAATCTTGTGTTATAAATAAACATATAGGGTTTTTTAAAGTTGTTCCTATCGATAAATTTGGTTGGGTATTGGCAATTTGTGGTAAAATGAAAATTTTAACCATTTGCAACTAATGCCATGGACCAGTTTCAGTTCATATTTTGTTCTGCACCACTGCAACCATTTCGGACTTGTGACATTTTAAATCATAAGGAAAATTTGATTAGATTACCTATTAATCCATTTGTTTGTTAACTGATCATTGATCGGGTAGCAGAAACTGGTGATCATTATATCAAATTCCCAACATTGATTTATACACACATCAGAACCAAACTCGGAGTGACCACACTGGGGAATGAATTAAACACAAAAACTTAACCAAAGCCATTAAAAAGATGAAACATGGGTCATAATGAATTTCTTTTTGTTGTAGGGTAGGTTACTAACAGATGTATGAATCCAACATGAACTGTTCCTGAGAAATGAACGTCAAATACAAAATTTTACCCAAGTCGGTGAAGAATAAACTCTGGGACATGGTGACCTATTCTGCAATAAGGGTGTACAGAATGCAAATAATTTATGATCGCTCCAGTGGTCTAAGTGGTTAGAGTGACCACCTCGGATGTGGGAGGTCATAGGTTCAAACCCTGGCAGAGTTATACCAAACACTTATTAAAATGGTACTAGCAGCTGCCTTGCTCGGCACTCAGCATTAAGAGTTTAGTGTTAGAGCTGGATGGCCTGGTGTCAGGATAATGTGACTGGGTGGAACATGATGCTATATGTCTTCGGCATGATGCCCCAGTGCTAGACATCACTATAAACTGCCACATTGCAGAAACATAGTGATATGACTAAAATTGTTAAAGCTATGTAAAAAATCCAAATCACACAAATAATCTAAATAATCTATTTCATAACAAGTATCATGTGACCTTGTTAGTACTGGTGTGGTACTAATATAGATGCATATAAATCTCTGATGCTTATAGCAAGAACAGATCTTCAAAAGGAAACTGAAAACTTAAAATTAACAAGTCTGAAGCTTGAAATAAGGGCCACACTAAACTACTTTTGTGATGTGTAGAATTTGTCAAGATGCATCTACCTACAAAGTTTAGGTATAATTGTATGTATACAGGATACGAAAACACCTAGTTGGTCATGAGCTAAATGTAAAGCTTAACCAAAACAAAGAAAATGTTATAAGTAGGCCACAGTGACATTCTTTTAGTGCTAAGACTATAGTGCTAGCATAAAGTTCCCCTACCTATGCAGTCAAAAATGTATAAAGAATGTATGTGTATATACAAAGCCATGCCCCACTTAGTCCACCTCCCCAGCAGGCAGGCGCTACAAATGTGCCTCACACTAATGCCTGGATCAAAGGAACGAGGAAGGAAGGAAACGATGGAGGGATGGAGAATATGTAGTGCCAACAAAAGGTTATGATCCAAAGATGCAAAGATGAATTCCACAAAAATTAGGAACATAAAGCCTTCCAAATAAAAGTACAACAAAGCACAACAATATAAATGTAAAGATGTAAAAAATTTGTAAATTGTATAAAAAATAAGAGGTAATGGTAACACGTTTAAAATCCTTATATTGTGATTAAAATTTCTTGAATAAACTCCATTCCCTGACTGTGTAGCAATAATGGACTATTACAATAACCGTCCTTTACATGGTTGAATGAAGGAAAGTGCCAAACTGACTGGGATGACCTCTGATACCAACAGAGAACATTCCCCCAACAACAACTGTCTTTCAACTGCATGTTATACATATAATACTCCCTCCTCTTTTCCCCCCATTCCTTCACATATTACTTGAAGAAACTTTCACACAAAATTTTAATATCCTTGCCTGAAAATTAATACTTACATCTCAAACTTTTGCATAAAAATTTAAATTTAATATTGTTGACCATAATGCATTAAACAAGAGAGACAAGAAAGAACAAGCATATCGATGTATAGAAGTTAGAAGAACAGTAATACTATACTCAGTTCTTAGCTGAATGCAGCAACTGATTCTGAACTCTTGCATCTGTAATGAAGCATCAAAAAGGAGCTGGACTTTAATACAATAAATGCTGCAGATAGATATGTGACTTTAAAAGACTTAAATGCTGAGATAATCACAATGCCATGGTTACTGCCAGTGAAAAAGTGACAACTGTATCTCACATTACTTGCACAGGACTGACAAGTCTGTAAAAGTTTACTTTTTGTGCAGTTAAGATGGGACTTAATACAAATAGTGTTATGTATATCTTCTGTGTGCTTAACTTTTGTCTGTGATTGAGGGTTGTGGAATTAATGTTTACCTGCTTTTTGTGATGATTCGAAGAAGTAAAATTTGAGTTCCAGGCTTACCCTTATTTACAAACTTAGAATGTTCTGAAAGCGAACTTGTTTACAACTTGATGGAACTTTCCATTAGAAGTGACTCACATCCTGGGAATTCCAGAGCATTTTTGTGTCTTAGGTCAATGAAATTAATATAGAACGGACATGATAAACAATTATTCATTTCTGTTTCATATCAGTCTTTAGGAATCTATGATTCAAGTTTGTAGTTCTGTTCTGATATAATTCTAAGAATTATTTTAATTATTCATTGGAATTACAAAGTGCTCATCAACATTTTAGACTAAAACACTACTGTGGAATTATTGATGGCTTGTTCAGACACACTGGATTACAGCATCCATGCCAAAGAGAGGCATAAGCATAATTTTTGCTAATATAGTTTAAGTGGGAAAAAAGCGTAATCTATTATTACCCCAATTTTTTTGAGGCTATGGCACGGTAGTTAATACATCATATGCCATAATTGCAGTACACTGTATGAAAAATGAACATTTATTTTTACTAATAACCTGGATTTGCAAGTCAAAATACTTGGCAATAATGAGCAAAATCCATTTCGATTAGAACCAAAATACAAACACAAAACATACTAACAAATTATTTATATTCAACACTCACTTTAACTAGTCTACATGTCTAACTTTTGCTAAAGATCGAAAACCCACAAATTCTTCATGATGAAGAGCTCAATCCAAGTGCTGTATTGCAAGACTCGTATTCTTCTTCACAAATCTGTAAATCTGGTGTTGATTTGTCCTTTTTCTAATCTGACTGTTTTGAAGTTTAGAAAGACCCATCAACTCTAAGAATTTTCATCCATAAATCAACCCATAAAATCCCGTTTTGCTTAATATCTGGTACTATTTTCTATAAAAGTATAGAATGGTCTGCTAACTAGATTATCAAATATAATAAATCTGCAAAAGAAAGTTTCAAGTTAAAGAAACCTGTCTGTTATCTTGGAAATGTGTCATATACAGTTGCAATAAAACAGAAACTTGGGAAAGAACAAGTAGATCTATGACACAAATTAGCTATTACACTATTCTTATGCTGCAGTCTTTTTTAGAATACAGTCACATTTTTATGATGAGCGGAATTTAAGAGATGATATATAAATGACAAACAACTTTTTATTGCTTTATTTTTTAGTGGTCTAGAAAAGTGTAATACATATACATGCCAGTGTAAGATGTATATTTGGTGACAAAAAGCATAACGATTACGGCAAGAGTTGGCATGTATGTTACAGGTATTCCCCAAACATTTTAAAAATGTTGTTCCAAATGGAGGACTATTTTATTTTGCATTTTTTTAAATACCAGCTGGTAGGTTGCTACACTGCAGAGACAACACAAACTTTCTTCAAAGGGACCAATACCAAATTCTGCAAAATCAGGGGAACAAATTAACTGATGTGATAAACATCCTCTAGGCCTGATGTTTTGCCAATATAGTTGTCATGGCAATTCAAGATGTAATTAACTTTCACCAAGATAATGAAATGGTACTATCTACTACAACCTTGACATTTGATCTCCGGCCCACTGATCAAGGTGAATCTGCCTTTTGTGTGAAACGTAAGTACATATCTCATAGGATGCCATGGTGCACTATTCAGGTCTCGGACATATAATTAATGTTGCATTCTAATGAATCCTTTCTTCTGTACAAGCCTCATAAATGTAATTACTTTTGCATTCTATTGAATTCTTTTTCTGCACAAGCCCTATAAATACAATTATTTTCGTGTTCTAATGAGTCCTTTCTGCTGTACAAGCCAAAATAGTACTAAATAATTGATACCAATATTTGATCCAATTAGCCAGTCAGACTGGATATTAATACATAATTTGATAACAGTGGAAGGCTTACCAATTGTTATTAGTCACTGCAACAGAAAAGAGATAAAAGCAACAAGCATTGTAAAATTTAACAATTTATTTCCCTACAATACAAAGTGAAAATGAAAAACATAACTTATGGTATTGCGAATTAAATCCCAAAAGAATCCTAGGATTAGATACAAGTCCTAATAATTTAAAAATCTAAATAAAGTTTAGTAGAAATCCAAATTAAGTCCAATGCTAAAGTGTTGACGTATCTGTGCTGACCTGTATAATGCTGATGTGCCAAGTCTTTTGTTGAAACACAGCAATATAATTCCATGTTTGAATTCACTATAAATTCCAGTGAATGTCTCTGTCCAAGGATATTATTTTTATGATGTTATATATATTTAATTGTTTGTTAGTTTTAAATTTTTTACTTCATTACATGTTATTGTAGTGTAACATTTTTGCTGGACTTGACCTTGTCCAAAATTGAGTTCATTTCTGCTTGACTGGATTGACTTTTTTTTTATGTAAACAACTAATAATAGATTCATTATTCTCTATGTGGATGAGCTTATTATCAGGATTATTGTTAAGGTAAACAAAGAAGGAGTAAATATGTTGATCAGGGTCAGGATTTTGGAGATTCCAAAGTGAATTTTATAGGCTATTGTGTTGTAAATAAACAAGGCTCATTAGATCATTGTAGAAGATTATTTTCCATTAGGCAATGGTTGTTTTTAGAAAATGCTAATTATGACCTGAGGTCATGCAGAGAACTATATTATCTTGTGACTGTGAGGATTTTACCAGTCGTGCTTTAACATCTAGCACTTTAAGTTGTATTTTGTTGTGACCAGTTTGGGCTGAATTTTATTTTCTTCAAATTATGGAATTCAAGTGATTATTTTCTCTGGAAATACCAAAGTGCTCTGATAAAATTCTTGGATAAAGACATTCACTAGAATTTATACTGAATTCAAACCTGGAATAATATTTCTGTGATTCAACAAGAGACTGTTCACACACCAGTATTTCGCAGACCATAACAGACACGTCAGCGCCTTTAATTTTGGATCTCTTCGGGACTCGAACTGAGTTTTATTCAGGACCTTTTATTTCTAGGACTTTTTTTAAATTCTTGGATTATTTTTGGATTTACTTCACAATACCAAAAGTTCTTTTCTTCTCATTTTTCACTTTGTACTCTAGGGAAATAAATTATTTGTTAAATTTTACAGAGCCTGTTGTCTTCACTCTTTTCTGTTACTTAAGAGCATAGACTCGTAACAATGAACACTCTGTATTTCCTGAGAAAATAATCACTGAATTGAATAATCTGAAGAAATAAATTCCAGCCCAAATGAACACTGAACACAACAATAATATAAACTGATTCTGCTACATCTTAAGCATGAATGAATAACCAGTGACAAGATTATATAGTCCTCTACTTGACCTTGGGTAACAATTAACATTTTCTAAAAAACACGATTACCTAATGGAAAATAACCTTGTAGAAAGTTCATAATGTTAACAAAATAAAATGTTAGTTATTATTAGAAAGTCTGTTACTAAAATTATAATGTATAACCTTGACAATGTCAGGTATACCAGGTAAGTTCTAGGGGAGTCCCAATAACCTAGACCAAGACCCAGAAACCAAATAAATATATTTGCTTCTATTAATAATGATACTGATAATAAACCCATATACACATACAGAATATTTTAGCTATTTATTAATTGTAATGATGCTGATAAAAAACCCATACACACACAATATTTTAGCTATTAATTGTAATGATGCTGATAATAAACCCATACACACAAAATATTTTAGCTATTTATTAATTGTAATGATGCTGATAATAAACCCATACACAGCGAATATTTTAGCTATTAATTGTAATGATGCTGATAATAAACCAATACACACAGAGAATATTTTAGCTATTTATTAATTGTAATGATGCTGATAATAAACCCACACACAGAGAATATTGTAGCTATTTATTGTTTTACAGAATAAAATTTAAAAATTTAAAAAATCAATAATTCGGGTCAAGCAAAAAATAAACTTGATTTTTTTTCATGGTGAACTCCAACATGCAATGTTACATTACATATTATGAAATAAAAGAAAATTTAAAAAAAATAACAAACAAGGCAAAAATATACATAATACCAATATCAATTAGCTTTACACCAGGAAACAAAATACATCATACTGTCAGAGTAAGTATCTAATATTTTTTATACCATAAATATGTCATTTACTTCAAGGTTAAAAATTCATGAATTTCTAAATTTTTTAAAATCTGCATTAACTGTGAGTAAGTCGAAGAAAATGCACAAATGAAACCACACAAATAGTGCACTGTTTCTAGTTACGGTTATGCTAATGTATACTAATTGGAACTGATCTGAAGTTTTTGCAGAATACAGAAATAATAATATTAAAGAAAGTTTGATTTTGTAGAGACCAAACTCCTTAATAGTTAAATGAAGATTTAACAACTTTTTGTACAATTTCATACATCTGCAGGGACAAAGATATTAAATAAAATGTTTCTCATACTGTAATTGAGATAGTTTCTGGCATTAGGTTGAAAATAGCCATATATCCATCAACACTGTCAGACCACGGATGTGAATGAACATTACTGGCATGTAACCCCATGCATTTACATCAGTGATACCTTTATGCAGCAGTACTATACAACTCTGCTTAACGTCACTCATGATTTATTAAGAAATAGTATATTTTCTTGTCCTTCCAGATTTTTTTTAAAGATTCCACTAACTTTTTATATTTAGTTATGACACTTGTAATTTATTTTAAAAGATTTCACTTTTTTTTCTCTTTGGTACAATAATTTTCAATTGTAATGATCATAGCAGAATTTCTTATAATAGTGAAGTTCTGTACATACCACAGTTCTTATCCTAGTGATGTTCTGTACATACCACAGTTCTTATCATAGTGAGGTTCTGTACATACCAGTTCTTACTATAGTGAGGTTTAGTACCACCACAGTTCTTGTTATAGTGAGGTTCTGTACATACTAGTTCTTGCTATAGCAAGATTCAGTACCTATCACATTTCTTTATATAGTGAGGTTCTGTACATACTCCAATTCTTGTTATAGAGAGGTTCTGTACACACCAGTTCTTATTAGTGAGGTTCTGCACATACCACAGTTCTTGTTATACATACCAGTTTTTGATATAGTGAGGTTCAAGTACCTACCAAAGTTCTTGTTATTGCAACAATCTATACATACCAGAGTTCTTGATATAATGAGGTTCAGTACTTACCACAGAGATATATAAAGTGAAGTTCAGTACATACCACAGTTCTTATTATAGTGAGGTTCAGTACCTACCACAGTTCTTGTTATAGTGAGGTTCTGTACATACCACAGTTCATGATATAGCAAGGTTCTGTTCATACCACAGTTCTTGATATAGTGAGGTTCTGTACATACTAGTTCTTGCTATAGCAAGGTTCACTACATACCACAGTTCATGCTATACTGAGGTTCTGTACATACCACAGTTCATGCTATTGTGAGGTTCTGTACATACCACAGTTCTTGCTATAGCAAGGTTCAGTAAATACCACAGTTCATGCTGGTGAGGTTCAGTACCTACCACAGTTCTTGTTATTGTGAGGTTCAGTACATACCAGTTCTTGATATTGTGAGGTTCAGTAAATAACACAGTTTCTGTTACACAACACAGTTTGTGTTTTACTGAGTTTCTGTACATACCATGTTCTTGTTATAGCAAAGTTCAGTACATACCACAGTTCTTGCTATAGTAAAGTTCAGTACATACTAAGCTCTTGCTATAGCAAGGTTCAGAATATAATGTGGTAAGCAGTTGTGGATCCAAACTGCCACATTATAATGTCTGAGAGCTGTAATAATGTATGCTTATAAACATAAAGGCTATTTTTGTAACATTTTTCCTTATGTGGAAACTGCAGCACATTTTTTTTTATTACAGGCAAAAATTCTGAATATTTTTTAATCTAAATTTTGACACATTTACACAAGTCTTACAAGACTTTTATACACATTAAGACATCAAACAATATCAGTCAATTCAAACTATTACGTCAGAACACTGAAAAATCACACATTTATTACAAAAGAATATTCATTAAAAAAATTGGTCACTGTTCAAGAATCTCACAGAAAGTCTTGAATTTCCTGTCTTTGTTTTGTTTTATAATTCCTGTTTTCAGGTTGTTGTAAAAGCAACTGCAAGCCCAATCACCAGAGAGGCAAATATCAGAAATGGCAGCCATGTTTTCACAAATCCCCAGACACTGAAATACATCAAAAAAGAAAGAACGTTTAATTTGTTGCCTGTAAGAATCCACAGTCAGATGGTAAATCATTTGATCTTTTAGTCTCGGCCCCAAATCACAAATTTTTTTCATCTGAGAACGATGAATTGACAAATACCATGAATTATTTTTGTGGGAATCACTATTTTTGTTTATACCAAATGTTGCATTTTGGGGTCAGAAAGTAAACATGCATGGTCCTAAATTTGCCAAAATAAGACTTCAAGTTAATTTGATCAATTTTAAGTCAAGAGTTAAATTTCAGCCAATCAGATTGCTGGATTCCAGACTTCTGTTTAAATCAAGACTCAGAAATTGCAAGTATAACATTCATTACATCTTTAATCTAATGTACACCACTCCCTCGATAACTTGCGACTCGATAACTCGCGAATCCGTTTATAACGCGGGGGTCAGACGTGGATCCTAATTTTTAAACCAGAAAATACCAAAAAATTAATCCCTATTAGTTGAACTTGAAGAAAATCATGATTGAAATTGGTAATGGAAACTTGATATACCGCTCGTTTTATCATCGAAAACAGTAGATAGGACCTGGAAATTTAATCAACATTATGAAATAACGACTTTTAATAAGAAGACATGTAATTTATTACATTTTCTTTTCAAACAACATTCTTAGTAAACCGCAATTAACAATATTCAAGGACATTTCGATCAATGAAAATGTCACGCCAAGTGAAGGCAGTACTTTAATAAATAAATACCAAATAAATAAATTTTGTTATCAACTGAAATTTGTGTTCTAGTTCTATCTTTAAGTTCCTTTTAAGTGTAATCATCATAAATGCAATGTGTCCTCTTGTAATCAAATGTAAAATGTGTCAATCTACTGTAACAGTTATGTCCGCAAGCGTTTCGCTGAGAACCTAATTAAGTGCCCACCTTGTTTTGATATCGTACTAGCGGAAGCATCTGTTGTATCATTGCACTAAATAAAAAGAGGGCCTCATTTTCTATTATCATGGTAATTATATCTTCTGAATCAAATCAAGCAGGTGGAATTGAAAAAAAAAAAATCAAAAGGCATACAAATCCTACATGCTTAAGAACCACCGGTCGTATGTCGGGTAACTCATTTCAGTTGATCAATCGAACACTGTGATACATTTTATTGTGTACATATCTAATTAAACTACCTTAAAAATTACCTACTCGATCATAAATGTGATTAAAGATAGCAAGGCAGCCAAACGAAATGAGTACTTCGTAAAATAATGAGCTTTGTTTCACAGATACGAACCGTTGTGGGAAAAACGAGTTTCAGAGAATTCTTGAATTTGCACACAGAGATATCCTCAAGCATGATAAGAAGTTTCACTATTACTTTTGCAATGAAATCACGGCATGAATATTTTACTAATTGAAAAACACAAAAATTGAGTTTTGACGTCGACGATTGTCTGACGAAATAAATGTTACGTGTTTTTGATAAAAAGGAATCTTGTTTGGTACTGTATCAACAGCTAGTCTGGTTCCCTGCTCCGTACACTCCTAGTTTCATAAAATGCTGTTAAACAACACTCTGGGAACCAGACTAATCAACAAAACAAAAAGCCATGACGTAATACATAAATGTTCTCGCATACCGTGTTTGGTTGTTGAAACCAGTTGCAATCATGTTATTGATCTTTCAGATGTTGGACATTTTGAAAATAAATGTGATATATAGATAATAACGAACAACTTCATCAGAAAAAGCGCTGTATTGACGATTTTTCTCCACTCAATTATAAAAGGAGGATTCAGCCTTATCAGTGTATTTAGCCATTAAACAGCCCAGTTCTCCCTCCTCTCAACCCCAACCATGTGGTTTTCTGGATGTCCAGCAAGTTTTTAGGAGGTCCCTTGGTAACACGCACCCTCGCTTATAGTGCGGTCTGTGTTTTTGGACCCCGATGTGCGTGAGTTATTGAGGGAGAGGTGTATTTAGGCATGACAATGAAGAAACTCTTACCTTATCAGTGTATTTAGACATGACATGAAGGACACTCCTACCTTATCAGTGAATAAGCTTTTAGGCATTACACATAACAAGAAAGAAACTCTTACCTTATCAGTGTATTTAGACATGACATGAAAGACACTCCTACCTTATCAGTGTATAAGCTTTAGGCATTACACACAGCAAGAAAGAAACTTTTACCATATTGTTTACTTAGGCATGACAAGAAAGAAGGACACTCCTACCTTATCAGTGTATAAGCTTTTAGGCATTACACATAACAAGAAAGAAACTCTTACCTTATCAGTGTATTTAGACATGACATGAAAGACACTCCTACCTTATCAGTGTATAAGCTTTAGGCATTACACATAACAAGAAAGAAACTCTTACCTTATCAGTGTATTTACGCACAACAAGAAAGAAACTCCTACCTTGTCAGTGTATAAGCTTTCGACATTACACATAGCAAGAAAGAAACTCTTATCTTATCAGTGTATTTAGACATGACAAGAAAGAAACTCCTACCTAATCAGTGTATAAGCTTTAACATTACCTAATATTATCTCAAAGTTCAGACAAATACAGCAGTAACTGAATAGTCATGACTGTGACTGGATACAGCAGTTACTAAACACAACTGTGTCTGAATACAGCAATGGAAACAGAATATACCCTAGAACATGACTTTCAGACACTTGAACACTGCACCTATAATTTGTTCCTTGCCAAAATACCACTGCCACTATAGCTGGACAATGATAACTATGCTTTTCACTCCTAGGCAAGACACTAACGAGTTTGTCTCACAATCTATTAATACAATTAATACATCAAACTGTATATACCTGACATATTTCCCATGGACAAACATCAAGAAACAGAGTTTCACCATGTTGTATCTGTTGCTGTTGTCATAGTACATTTTATTCAGTGCCATGGCAACATGGGAATGGCAGTTATCACAAAACAGATTGTGCTGAAAGTTAATTAAAAAAAGTGTAAGCTGACATATGTTAATGAAACTGGCTAATTTAAAATGAACATTATAGGGCTCTGAACATGATGATGATGATGATGATCATCATCATCATCATCATCATCAACATCATCACCACCACCACCACCTCCTTCAATATCATCATCACTAAAACTTTGTCATGCATTCACCATCATGTCAATCATGGTTGAAAATTCTTTTCACAATCCTGTCTATGTGCATATGGTTATTTTGCTTTGTCTTTGATGTATATTCCACCCCAAAGTAATAATTTATGGACATTTCAAAAAAGCAAATTATTTAGTAAGTCATGTTTTTCCAAAAATCTCAAGCATTACTTGAAAAGAAAAAAATCATGGAGTAAGAAGGCAACTCTTTTGCCCACTGAAGGCTTGGAAAGATGATATCACCCTTCAAGGCCTATCACTGTGGCTAAAGTAGGTTATACGCTCAGTAGATTCTGATCTCTCAAAATATCAGTCATCTCAAAAAGATTTCAGCTTATGAAATTAGGGTGATCTCTGGGAGTTCACTTTTGAATGTAACATTTCATTCTGAGACATAATAGAACTTATTGGCTGGCAAACAGTTTTTTTTTCAACTCTGGGATTTAGATTTGAAGAGACAAGATTTCAGTTTTCAGTCAAGTGGACCAGTGCCTGCTGCCCAGATAATCACCAGACACGCAACCTCTTCATGAGCAATAGTGGAGCACTTTCTCAGGACTTGCCAATAAAACTGATTGGTCAGAAGAGTTCATTGTCTTAACTGCAAGGTTGTATCATGTGACTGTCAGGTTGTCATGGATCATGTGACCATCAGTCGTGCTGCTGTCAAGTTAGGAGTGCAGGCATGTCTTCATATAAGGAGTCTAACCTTGCTAACTTCAATGAGTGGCAGAGGTAGGATTCTTAGTATTCCCTCCTATTACCTATTATCCCAACATAAATGTGATCAAGGAATGTAATCAAAAGAGAAAGCAAATTTGTTGATAAATTATGATTCTCTAAGAATACATACCCAATTGCATTACAATAAACCACTCCCAGCCCCCCCCCCCCCAATGCAAGCATCCTATTTGATGTATTCCCAAGCTTAAAAGCGGTGCACTGAGTGGTTTATGGGAGGTAAAGAGTAAGAGTTCCTTCCCTTTGTCTACATGGTATTTAGACAGAAAAAGGCAAAGGCTGAATTCATGAGGTAGTGAGCTTTTTCCCTAATGTTAATGTGATCGCAGAACAAGAAATCTTGTCTCTGCAAATCTAAATCCCAGAGATTAAAAAAAACTGTTTGCCAGCCAAAAAGTTCTATTATGTCTCAGAATGAAATTCAAAAGTGAAACTCCCAGAGATCACCCTAATTTCATAAGCTGAAATCTTCTTGAGAAGACTGATATTTTGAGACATCAGAGTCTACCAAGCGTATAACCTACTTTAGCCACAATGACAGGGCTCAAATGGTGACATCATCTTTCCAAGCCTTCTATGGGCAAAAGAGTTGCCTTCTTATTCCATGATTTTTCTCTTTCCAAGTAATGCTTGAGAGCACAGACCAAAGTCTCTATTATGGCTGCTTCTTTTGATGTATCTATCAAAGAGACACAGCATACAAGAACTCTGACTGCACACTGATAGCAGCATATTCTTCACAAAAAACCTGGTTGTGTCATTTGGACCATGGAACCATCCAATCTCAGTCAGAGTTAGCCTGGTTCCATTGGAAGGGCCTGAAACTCACTCACCCTGAATGCCAAAGCTAAGGCTATCAGAAAGCATATCTTATACAATAGTAGCTTCAGTGAGGTTCTTATTAAAGTCTCTAACTGACCTGAATTAAGGCACATCAAAACCCATGAGATATTCAATTTTGGAATCAGGGTGAGTGAATCTGGTCTATTGAAGTCAAAATTGGCAAGTACATCTGAGAGATCTTTATCATGACAAATATCCCCTCTGAAATGATGCCAGAAAGTGTTGGGTTTCATGGAGCAGAAGCCTTTAATAGTTATCAGGGCTAATGTTTTCTTCTCAAACAGCCAGAGAAAGAAATCAGCTGTGGGACTGAGACACTCAAAGGGATGATACTGTTGGCTTTGCACCAGTCCCTGCACACAAGTCACTTCCCTCATATGCCTTCAAGAAGTAGGGTCTTCTAGCTTGCAATATTCTTTCCACAACTGAAGGCTGGAAATTCCTTTTGTTACTGAGCTCTCCAAACAAGAGCTAGGCATCAAAGAGGATCTGGTCCAGAAAGGGACGAAATACCCAAGAATGTGACAATATTAGCTGGTTCATTTTTACTGGATTTTCCTGAGCACATCTGTTAGATTGAGTAGATCATTCATGTAGGACTGATAAATATAACAGGAGAAGAGACAAATTCTAAATGTCGCAGTAAGTTATTAAACCTGGCTTGTCTGTCTCACAGTCAGGCACAGACACCACCAGAATGAAATGTCTGAACCAGCAAGGATGGTTAATAAGTGGCCCTCTATACCTATACCTCTACACTCTCCACCCCTACCCCTTACCTTGACATTCATCCTCAACTGTCACCCAGAGCAGTCAAACCCATTCCCAACCTGGCCAGCTACTAAGAGTCGGACGAGCCCCCAAATAAATTTACATTTCTGACCAATCAATTTCTGCATTATTCTTGGTACTGGAACTGTGAGAAGGTAACTGAAGGACAAATCCACCGCCACCCCCACTGATTTATAAGTGTAACCTGGACTACGGAGCAAAAGATGAGCAGTTTGTGATTCCACCTTGTTGCAAAAATGCCTATTACCAGACACCCCAAATGTGTGTAGATCTGAATCTGACAAAAGATCAACTGATGAATGGACATTCTGTATAACGGGTCTGTACCTTTCTGGACACTGTGCCTGGTGGGAATCTATCTGATCTGTACAAACATATTTAGCTGGGAGCACCAGCATAAAATCTACCTAACCAGAATGTAAAGGTTAGGGTGATTCGACTGCTTCACCAGTTTGAGGAGGTATGCCACCACCACAGAATTGAATAACATGATAAGGATTACTTTTCCAATGACTTGGTCTTGCCATATATGAAAAGCCTCTATTATCACTTTCATTTCTAGAATGCTGATATTCAGAGTTATTTCGTCTAGACCCCACTTACCACTGACCATGTCAAAGCATGGCAACAAGTGGGCTTCCCAGCCTTATGAACTGGCATCCATACAAACCATAATTTCAAATTGGAGCTTTTCCAGATGGATCCCTGCTATGATCCAATCTTTGTCATGCTAATGACACAGAAATGCTATTACTAGACACACCACAGTTGCTGTTGATGAAATTAATCGCAACAGGGTGACGATGCTGTATATAATTGTTCATTAAAGTCCAAGGACTTGTGTTTAAAGCAGAGTGCACAAAACTGATACATTTTTCCTTGGTAGGCAGACCAAAAGAATTTGCACATAGTCAATGTGAATACAGACATGGGAATATGTGTTGTTCAAGTCTAGAGTGATTGCAAACTTGTCTCT
Source organism: Megalonaias nervosa (assembly GCA_016617855.1). Lineage (NCBI taxonomy): Eukaryota > Metazoa > Mollusca > Bivalvia > Unionida > Unionidae > Megalonaias > Megalonaias nervosa. The sequence continues at coordinate 55,326 of JAECUM010007193.1, read as the reverse complement.
TTTGATGGAAAGTCTGATTGATTGAGCTTTTTCTATCTTGAACTTCAGAGCTAGCTGAGGTCTTTGATTGGCGTGAGCTTTCTGTTGGCCTCTGACACTAGCAGATTGGAATAAAGCCCTGGAGAGTTGGGTTTCTGAACAATCTCCACCACCCATTTGTCAAGTAACAATGTGATCTTCTACAAACTTTGGCTTTTACCAAATGTGATGGAACATCTATCATAAAAGGAACTGATAAAAAGGGAAGGAGGCTGAATAAATGAAATCCAAAGCCCATCAATAACAAATTGGACTGCCTGTTTGCTTTGCAAAACTACGTAATTCCAACACTGAAGAAAAGGAAGGATCAGTTGCCAGCTGGTTGGCTGCCCGTGGGCAGATGGGGTGGTTTATTCAATGACAGTTGTAAAGAGGCTTGTGGATAGAGAAACTTTAAAGAACAGTTGGGTAGACACATTCTTATCTAGTGTCAGAAGTGGTAAAAATGTCTGAATGTGTTCTTTACCAGCATGAGGAAAAAGTCATTGGTAGTTGACCTTCCAAGAACAATGCACTAGAATTTCCAGCATCGAAGCTTTATTCTTAGTCTGAAATCTCCTTTATTTTCACTTAGTGCAGCAGTAGGCAGCAAGAGTAATGTTCTTCCTTGTCTTGCAGGTCTAATGATGCTTTGACTTTCTGGGCCTGGCTCACAGTTGGCAGTCAGTCAGAAACCTCTAACATGCAACTTCTTTGACAGTCTCTTTGGAACAAAACCCAGTCTGTTGCATAGTTGAATCTGAGTTTGTTAAGACAGCAATTTATTATTATCAGGGCTAACATCCATATCTGTGTGAAACATACCAGGCAGTATAGACAAGGCACTGTCTTTGTCCCTAAATGTACGAAAGTATCGCTCCAAAGTATAAGATGTAAATCAATTACTCACTGCTTGAAAAAAGGCTGAACAAGCTTTGATGGTATGGACAACTGTAGAGATATGGCTGGTTGGCTGGCTCAGTTGCTGACTAGCTGCTATGCTTGGCTGTCAGCTGTCAGAACCACCCATGCAGCAGGATGGTTGGATTGGGATAATATGTAATAATCAGTGTGATCACTTATTCCGTTACTTTATTTATTTTCCTTCTAAAGAGTTCATCACAACTCCAAAATTGCATGCTTCACATTTGATGGTTTCATTCATAATCACAAAGATGCCTGAAATACTTTATTACAGTGAAATTTAGCATCTGTGTCATAGATCTGAGGATATTATTCAATGAACAGAACTCTGGCATTCTGCATTTTGCTCACAAAAAAAAGTAACTCATGTAAAATCAATACCTTCAACCAAAGGCTATATTTCTGTGAACATTTACAGTGAAATCACAAATTTAAAGTAATCACTTCAAAGGTAGAACATAAAGAATGTTTCCATGAAACTGCATCTTATCTGTAAAACGTATTACTGAATAATAATATATGCAAACTGACTGGATAACAAAAATCTGATTTAAAAAAACAACTTAATACAGTCAATGACAATATCCACAAGTTTTGCAATCATACAATAATATTTATGTTTCTATATCTGTCAACAAAAAGCGAGACAAAATGGAACCATATTGTACATACCATCCTGTTCTTGTATTCCTCTGATGCCTCATACACACATGTGTCCCAAACCTGGGACAGGTTCTTCCCATTTCCCGCCATCACCTTGTCTAACCTCAGTTGCCAGTATCTGAAATATGTAAATTTGTCCTAGTAACTAATAAATATTTAGAACCTGTACAAAGCCTTTTTTGCTGTGCATTTCCTGTACAGAGCCTTTACTTGTTTACTAAGTCTGTGCATAGCCTGTACAGAGCCTTTCTTTGTTTTACTAGGGATGTGTACTGCCAGTACAGAGCCATTCTTTGTTTTACTAGGGATGTGTACAGCCAGTACAGTCTTTGTTTTACTAGGGATGTTTATAGCTTGTACAAGGCTTTCTTTCACAACAGCTGTGTACAGCATGTACAAAGCCTTTCTTTGATTTACTATGGCTATGTACAGCCTGTACAAACTTTTCCTTCTTTTACTATGGCTGTGTACAGCCTGTACAAAGCCTTTCTTTGTTGTACTATGGCTGTGTACAGCTGTGCAAAGCCCACCTTTGTTTTACTATGGCTGTCTTACAGTATGTACAAAGCCTTTCTTTCATTGACTATGGCTGTGTACAGGCTGTAAAAAGCCTTTCTTTTACTACAGCTGTGTACAGCCTTATTTAGCCTTTGTTTTTCCATGGCTGTGTACAGCTTGTATAAAACCTTTGTTTTACAATGGCTGTGTGCAACCTGTACAAAATCATAATTTGTTTTACTATGGCTGTGTACAGCCTGTATTAGACCTTCCTTTCTTTTACTATGGCTGTGTACAGCCTTTCTTTGCTGTACTATGGCTGTGTACAGCTGTACAAAGCCTGTCTTTGTCTTACTATGGCTGTGTACAACCTGTACAGAACCTTTATTTGTTGTACTAGGTCTGTGTACAGCCTCTAATGTCACAATACAATATGTATCATGATACTGATGCCACAAAGTGGTACAAATTACAATGTCTACTAATTTGTGACCTACTTATGGTCAGCCAGATTCTGTCAGTATGACTCATTATTCCTGTAATACAATATGTAACATGATACTGATGTCAGAATACAATATATATGATGATAATGATGTCACCATACAATATGTAACATGATACTGACACAATTCAATACTAACATGATACTGTTGTCACCATACAATATAAACGATACAATATGTAACATGATTACTCATGCCACAATTCAATATGTAACATGATACTGATGTCACAATGCAATATATTTATAGGTTCTTGCATTTGTATTGGAAAATATGATCTCATTTTTTCTGAGCTACACTGCACAACATTAGGAGTGCAGTACAGCTCAGAAAAAATTGAGTGCATATTTTCCAATACAAATGTAGTAACCTTTTTATTATAGTCTCAGCATGCTTTTCTACCTAAGGCTGAATAATAAAAAGCACACTAAAAGAAACAAAGTAACTGAATTTCTGCTATATTCCAAAGTAAACACTCAAGCGTAGTTAAACAAATACACAGCAACAGTATTCATGCACACACAGCACTGCCCAGAGACCACTGAAATTGGTAGTGTATTGCATACTCAATCATTGTTTAACAAAGAAATCTCATTTTGATCCATATAAAATTTAAATTTAGAGTAACACTGTGAATGACATACAGCTAGAAAAAACTGTCTCTGACATTCATCCCATGGCTTGCATAATGTCCAGCAGATAACAGTTGTACTTGAATGCAATTCTGGAGGTGACTGCACTAACCTTGAGCCAAAACATGCAATGATTTCATTTGATCTTGGGTTAATTTTCAGTTTGCAGATCAAATAGCCCATCTTATCCAGGATGATACAGCCTAAGCTGAAAAACTGACCTTTCCCTCTTTCAAAGGTAATAATCGATGGATGTCCTTTTCCACCCATTGTTCTGACAACTGTCTGCCCCTGCGGGCTTCCTTGATATCATCCAGACATACAGATTCACATCTGGGTTCGGATGAAACTCCTGCCTTTAATATTGTTTGAGTAGGTGAGAAATGACCATGATTTCCTTGGAATTCTTATAGCCCAACATAAGAGGCACAATCAGTACAAGACAGTTCTCTGATTCTCTCACGTTGTGCAAGACTGTTGGAATCAGAGGTGTTGGAAGAAAACCACAGACATCCAGACCATTCCAATTTACTAAATGAACATCAACTGCTCAGGTCTTTTGGATTTAGGACTGGAGAGACAAAGGTTGGGATTTTGCTTACACCCTGTTGAAAAAAGATCCACCAGTGGTTGATCCCAGCTGGTACCAACTAAATATCAAGGGGTGAAGAAACTAATCAGTTTGGGTTCTATGATTCCTTCAGGATAAGTCCACTAATATATTTAGCCTGACCCGAATGTGACAGACTCGAGCATGGATATGTTACTGATGATACCATCTCAGAAATTTTCAAACCTGGAGGCAGAGGTCTGGTGATATTGTTACTCCTTGCCTTCTGTGATAATTGACCACAGTGAAGTTATCAGACAAAATGAGTGTCCTTTCAATATAGTGTTTTACTAGAGAATGGCCCTGCAAAGGGAAACCTGCAATAGAGTTATCCCATTTACTGGAAGGAAAATATTACTGTTTGTTCCCATGGGCAAAGCTTTCATCATCATAGGGACAAAAGACTCATTTGCAATGGTCTCAAAAACCAGCGACCCAGGATGATGAGATCCCAAGTCACCCTGAAGACAGCCAATAGGTGAAGGCACTTATGGACTGTGATGTGGTTCTTGAAAGGACTTCAGATGTCACCAAGATCATTTTAAGGCATGTTCTTTCATGAAAGAGACTCTGTTCACATGCATTTTGAACTATATACTCCTTAGAGGTAAAACCGTGAGATGTTACTATAATAATGGATTTGTCCTTGTTGACAAGGAATCCAAGGAAGAGCAGATGTGAAACAAGAGTGCATCTAGATCTGGAATATAATGCTGGTGCTTTTGTAGAACACTAACCAGTTAGGTGAAATCAATGACAATACAGGTGGCTTTGAAGAACAGCAAAATTCTGTCCATAATACACATTAAAACCCCAGGACTATGTTCAAACCATAAGGACGTTCCCTGAGTTGGTATAACAAGTCCTTGAATCAAATATATCTCCCTTGTGAATGGTATTGACAATCCATCTAGGCATTTTCCACTCTGAACAATGGAACATGTTGAGAGCTGGATCTAAAATCAGCCAAAGAGTGCCAATGGCCTTTGGCAGCAAGAGCCACCAGGAGTAACCTCCAAGTGTTGAACGCTCCTGACATCCACTTAGTACCAGTTTCTGGGATGTCAACAATTAAGGTTAACATATCAATGACAAGGGCACAGAACATGGTCAGGAGGCCTTTTGGAATATCTTGTATCACCCAAGGAACTGCAATGTAATGACTTCCCATTACATAGGAAAAGCTTAATTCCTCCAAATAGGATGTAAGAATGCAAGTGAAAACATGGCCTTAGGTCTAACCCAGTTAAAAGAAAGCAAATGAATATCTCCCCCCAACATGATCTGCCCTTAGAAATTCCTTCCTGTTCCTTATCTCCTCCAAGATAAAAAAAAAAAAAAGTCACGGCCCTGGTTTTATGGGTCCATGAACATCAACTCTTAGGTGGCCTATTGGGATCCAAGAAAGCTTATACAATGATTGCCCATATAATGCATGTGAAGAGAAATGCATCTCAAACATAATGGATGCAGTTATGGCATAGGCAAGTGAGTAATGAGCTGCTCTGTTATTGCATGAGCCACATGAGAGGCTGACTCTACAGCATGAGGCATATGAGAAACTGACTCTACAGCATCAGCCATATTAGAGACTAATTTTACAGCATGAGCGATATGAGATTGACTCAAAGCATGGGCCATATGAGACATTGGCTCAGAGCATGAGCCATATGAGAAAATGACTCAAAGCAGAGCCATATCAGAGACTGACTCAAAGCATGATTGTTGATGGGGTTCTCAGTAAAAGGATTAGAGTTTTTATTCAGGTTGCTAATAAAAAACAGCCATCAATTAAGTTTGCATCTTGAGCACACTGTAATTTGTCCCCTGACAGCACTGGATTGAGAAAAGATGGCAGCTTGTAAGAGTGACTCATCATATAATGTTAAGGTATCAGGCATCCAGGACTGTAATGTTGCCTGACTGGCACTATACTAATAAGTCACAATGGACTATGAAGCCATATGACACTGATCTATCATGGCAAGAACTCAGACAGATCCATAAAAGCCATGGACTGCAAACAGGTTATGGTCTGTATCAGTTTCGTAATGGTACCTGAGTGCTGTGGTACTATACTTGCCATGGACTGACCTGGGTCCATCTTGGCACCTGGGCCTGTCAAGACACTTGGGTCCTGTGGCATTGTAATGGCCATGGACTGACCTGGGTCTGTCTTGGCACCTGTTCCTGTCATGACACATGGATACTGTGGCACTATACTGGTCACGGGTCTGTCATGGTACTTAGGCACAGAGGCACTATGTTGGAAATAATCTGACATGGGTTCTGTACCATATGATCTATTATGCTTAAACCAGTGTTATGCTGATGGGGTGGGACACATAATACTGGATTGTTGTAAGCAGCTTCCTGAGGCATATTTGTAGGCTCTATGGGATTTGGTACTGACTGTAAGCAATCAATATCTAATTGAAGAGTCTGATATAGACAGAACAGGACCATCATTTCCTTCATTTTCTTGCAAGTTCCATGATGCTGGGATGGGTTAGGGCAGACTGGTTCTTTATAACCAGTTCATACCTTCACTGGGTGAGGACATGTCTGAGATGATGTTGTATGATATCGATCTGCCTCAAATGTCATAGGAAGTATTGATGGGCTGTTGTACCTACTCATAACCAGAGCATGTACAGTCATTAAAGTGTAGAGACTTACCATGAAGTGGATGCTTCTTGTTGTTGTTGTTGTTGCAGGGTTTAACGCCATTTTTCAGCACAAGATAGGCTATACATGGCGGCCAGTATAAATGATGGAGGAAGAACCCAGGAAAATCTGGGAAAGAACCAATGACCCATGAGAAGCTACTGGCAAGCTTTCTCACATACCCACATTGGCTGAGCCCGAGATTTGAACCCACGCAGACAGAGGTGAGATGGCAGTAATCTGAAATGGTGAGCGCTTTAGACCACATGGTCACTCAGGGCCCACTGAAGTGGATCCTACTAAAGAAAATAAATATCATCAGAAATCACCTGCAAGGACTTCCTGGTCAGTAATATTATAGAGTCAGTGACCAAAAGGCATTCTATAAATTCACCATGAAGTAGATGTTTGTTAAAAAATAAAAATCTAGACTCTTCTGTACAGTAATATTATCCAATGGCCACATGCATATAACAGGTCAAGTACACCATTTTTTAATGAATGTACTAGTGACCTGTGCAGGTAAAATCATTGAAACATCACATAAACTTACTGTGAAATGGACACTGGTGAACAATATATATGTCATTAGAAGTCACCCACCTGACATACCTGATCTGCTATTATACAATGACCAAAAATGTTGCATAAACTTACTGTGAAGTAAATACTAATTAACAATATTAACGTCATTAGAAAGTACCTGCATGATCTGTAATACTGTACAGTTAAGTGACCAAAAAGTGTTGCATCAACTTACCATGAAATGGGCATTAGTAAATAAATAAATGTCCATAAAAATGATCTGCATGATAATATTATCCAGTCCATGACTGCAAGACTGTAATAGATCACATACACATTATTCAATGGATGTACTAGTGACCATAGCAGGCATAACAAAATGGGACAGACATATATATCATACAACAAAGTCATTGATCAAGTAAAATTAAACAACTTCATCTCAAACAGAAAAGAGCAAGAAATAGAAATAAAGATGTAGTATACTTTCCTTACGTGAAAACTCCATTTACTAAAGATTGTGGAAAACACCATTTGCAAGATCTCTAACTGAAACATGCATCCTAGGGGATATCACTCTAGACTGACTCCCACCTAAGTAGGTAGACAACTTTAAGCATTTTTATTACCAAAATTTAACTTTGGAGGGCTGGATTTGTGAATTACTGGCCATACTCTTAATGTATTATGATCAGGTAATGTATTTGAAGAACTGTATATCCTAAAGAAACATACAGAATCTATTCTAGTATCAATCAAGCTGTAGAACTTTTGGCACATTGAACTTGTTATAAAAAATGGGATTCCATCAAAACCCATACCAGAGAAGCAACACCTTAACAAGAAAGCATTAATGTAGTGAAGTGGAGTATAGTGATAATATTTCGACTGGCCAAAAAATACACCAGATGAAGTCAATGGCCTTTTTGTAGTGCCAAACCTACTATTCTTTTCATGTGTCAGTGTATGTTAATTTCAGCTATTCTGCAGTTATATCACAATAAATCAAGATGACATAAGTAATATTGCAGACAGATGATGAACATTAGAAGAAACATTTCAATATCTGTAGTTACTCACTTTGTTGGAACTCCAAATGCCATATCATCTTCCTGCAATCAACCAAAATCTACTTATTAAAACAAATAAAGACAGTCCAGTACAGAAAAAAATGACATGTTTGTGTTCTTTCAAACTACAATGTGTTGTTCATATATATATATATATATATATATATATATATATATACATATACATATATATATATATATATATATATATATGTTACTGAACAATCCTCTAAAATAATTAAAATGTAAAATTTAAATAAAAATAAATGAAAATCTTCTTGAGGATATAAATGGATCGTTTCAGTCAAATTCATGCCTGATTAAAAGGATTTCTCATTCACATTCCATATAAAAAGAATGAATTAAGATAGTTATGGAAAACTTATTTTAAGATTTTCAGTTACAATGGGTCTTTCTGCATTACCCTATCTACACCTGGTCACTAAATTCTTTTGCTTCAAGTTATTTCACACATATGTAATGAAGGATTAAATAACTCAACTATATAAAGCTTTCAGTACTTTCCTGTAATTACTGCAAACATTAATAATCCTGCAGAAAATAAATTCTGACTGACATAATGTTGACACCTTTTCCAACTTAAGTTTTAATTTTTTTTCCTTTAAAAACTTCAATTTTAATCTGCACTATATAGTTGGTATTGTATTGAATTACTGTTAAACCACACACCTACCTTCATACATACATATACATAATGTGACTGGGCAAGAAGGACATAACTTTGAAAAACTTTTATATCAAAGCAGAGGTACTATAATAAACTGGAGATTTTTTTTTGTTCTAGAAATCTGCTTCAGAAGCTATTTTATTTGTCCATCACTACCAGCCATATTTTACTGGATTTAAATTCACAATGTGATCATCAGCTAAATGCAAAAACTAAACCCAGCAAATTATGAAATGCAGGTCACAGTGACCTTTTGTTGTAATGTTGTGTTGTTCACATTGATGCAAAATGCATAGTCATCAAGATTGGAGACTGAATCTAAATCAGTGATGAATAAATATGGGTCATAGTGACCTACTTTTGTGTTGATGGCGTAGTACTAATCAAGATACATCCGTGCACCGTGTTTCATGATTCAAGGTATAACAGTATGTATGCAGGGTGCAAGAAATATTTTTGGCCATGAGCTAAATGCTATGGAAGTGTACTTATGTGCTGATGCTGGAGGCTGTACAACACCTCTCCACCACTCGGTAGAGGTGGGCTAAAATTGAAAAATGAATAAGCTAGGATTATGACTGTGGCAAGATAAAATGTCTTACTGAGACATAATAGGGTCCAGCAAAATCCCTAATGACTCCAATAGTGGTGGCAATACCCATGTGACCAATGAAAGGAAACAGCCATCTGAAACAGAAGGATTTCATAATTAAATGCTTATAAAATTAAAGAATTCTCATTCTGATGTTGGTCAATATGTTTTTAATTCATATCATGTTTTTATCCTAAAGTTCAAAACAGGTTTTTCAATTTAAATCAATGATATCCTTTGTTTCTTCTGTACCTTAGCTCTCTCCACTATCACCACAATGAATCTCCAAATGTCAAAGTCCATATGGGAAAGTACTAAACTAATACTACTTCTACTACTACACATATAAAACCAAACAAACAGTATGAAAAGGTATTTTTACTGTGATAGGGCTTTGAATTAGGTGACCATATTTATTTAACAGAATAATTTGTAAAGGATGGCAGAAAACATGAAAGCATATCAGTAATGGTCATACAAGTGATTTTAGCAGCAGTAGGCCAAAATACTGTTTTAAAGGAGGTTTAGCACACATGCCTTTTTATATTTGATCCAGTGCTTATAAAAATTAAATGGTTTTTTTTTCTAAATATTTATTTAAAACCCAAACAAAGTATGTTTATGCATTCTAACAACACATTAGAGAAACTATCAAGAACCACTCTACTGGGGACCTGAAATGTTCCACAAGTACATCAACCAGTCTGATGATGTGTGACAGAACAAACTAACAGTTGACATACATAAACAACAGGCTGTTAATTGATTACCATATTGTTGGAATTTGGGGAGTTTACAGCCAAATGGGGGTTGTTTTTGGAAGTGTTACAAGTAATAAAGGAATAATGGTGGTCACAATGTCTTTGATGATAATTGGCAGACCTCTGGCGGGTGGTGTCAAGATCGAAACCAACAATAATTAATGATTCTTTAATATTTAAGGACAGCTATTACATATTTTGTTCAATTCATAGAAAATGCAGAAACATGTCCTTTGCCCCAATGCCAAGAAACCACTGGCTAAGAAATATTTCTGATCAAAATTTGTAAATCTACCTATTTGAAATTCAGGTTCTGTCATGTGTATGCCTGGTGCATAGCACATCAGAAGTTAAAAGTATTACTGGCTGAAATGATAGCATATTTGGAACATGATGGTCAAAAAGAATGAGAAATTTTCATGGTCAATATCTTTGTTTCAATTTACAACTATCAATGACAGGATTTTCCACAAATGTTTCTGTCCATATGCTTCACTGTTGACAAGTGTAAACAAATGTTGTGGTCACGATGTTAATGAAAGATACATTCTCTCAAGATCAGGGAGTTTATACCACTGTCTCAAAACTAAGGTGAGTCATAATTGTCCAAAAATGTAAAATGGAATAGGTAAAAAGATGCTCTGACTAAAGTATTCGCCTACACTACCAACAATTTGTATTCCCCTAATGATTTTAACATGAAATAAAGGCAAGTATAAAAGAGTTTCATCAATTTGTAATTCTAACCCAACTGTTGCCAAGAGGATACTAACAATGTTATCTTGTTCAGGTTTTAATAAAAAGCTGTCAATGTAAAACGACAGACTGCATACTGTCCTTTTCGTATTCCTAGAACAGTCCATTTCCAGGAAAAAAACTATTTTCTGTATCCAACATTTGCAATGTTTTTTGTTTTTCATATTTAAAAAAATAAAATAAAAAGCTGAAACTCTGCATACATGTATTCAAAGGATGAAACATCCAAAGTTACTTAAATTTACGGAATTATTCGATGCTTTCTGAATACATCGAACACATTAGCTATCTGCCAACATAGACTCGCCCACGACAATACATCGACCCTGTTAGCATATAAACTGCATTAAGATTTAAAAAGTTAACAAGATGACAGTGTTAGGGATCCCTTGACGATGGTCAGGTATGCTTTTAGTGTTTAAAATCGGTAGGGGGATATAAATAGTGATACAAACAATTGGAGAGTGTAGGTAAATACCATAACTGAAAAGACGCTTTAAAACAAGCCGTAAAAATACTCTTGGACCCAAGTATGTAACTTTTCTTTACCAATATCTACGTAACTCTAATTCACTGCAAGTCTTATTTTAGCAACGAAGTATCATTCGATATTAAATACTGTACTCGAAACACTATCACTTTCTCTATTTTAATTTGCTTGTAAAGTAAATAAACAGAAACCAGATGGATAGTCATGATTCGAATTTACGTTAGACAAGGAATTGGTGTCCAGACGATACAGGCTGGGTATCTTTGCTTCTTATGGTCTATTCGACCTGGTTCTTCACCCATGTTTACTGATAAATGTCCGTCAATATCACCCTCTAGTGTTTCTATGGTAGGAGCAGCAGGAGCCATAATAAGGCGCTGGTACTCTGACATTATTGTTCAAGGAAAACTGCCGAGAAGTTTCGACTATAATACTGCTAAAAGAACCAAACATTATCCAACTCGTACCATTCATGTGGGCGAAATTGGACACTAATTTGCACCTCAATTTTAAACCTAGACAAATTTTATTAAAGTTGAAATTGCATTTTCATAATGAGACTCATTAGCTTGTTGGAGCTATTTTTACCGGCTATAAATAATAATAATAATAATAATAATAATAATAATAATGATAATAAGATCCATTAACTTAAACAATCGGATATACTTGCAAACATACATACATTAGAAGTCTGACTATACGTCCCCGTTTGTTTTTACCCCGCTATCGGTTCAATAACAGGAACCTTTAATGATAAAAAGTAAACAGAACTTAGTCAATTCAATCACTGATTTATAACTTCTATCCTAATTTGACCAGAATGGCCCTAACACTGGTATTCACTGCGCCTTTGATGCTAAGGGACTTTCCATTATAGCACGGTGCCATCCTGCGTACACTGGGGAAGTTGATTTCCTCAGATGACATTACGACGTACTTCATCCTATTCGGTAACTGCCAGATAATTCTTTAAATTACCACAATGCTGAGAGTTTAGAAGTATATCCTTTGCAGGAATGTACATAGAAATTACACCGCTGGTTAAATCCACGTGAAAGGCAAACTTGTAATTGTCATTCTTTTCCTTTGATTCGACATTGTAAATATCGGAAGCAGACGACATAGTATTTTCATTCTACATACATACACGTGTAGTCGTGCACTTACCCCTTCGCTGAAAATGGACTTGCCCAGGAAATGGAAATGACTGGCGAACAGGTCGCCTTTAACACTGAAAACTTCCGTTTGGAACGAAACGCGCAGACGATGTTGGTGTGCTTTTGTTCTTTTAAATCGGGGTCGGTGGGTTACAAAGAGACGGGAATGTATATTCAGACTATCGTAGTACTGGTAGTGTTTTATTTAATTTTTTTAAAAATATGCAGGGAAAAATATTACATGACTAGATTCTACTCGACAATTACCAGCAGTGCTACAAGCAGCAGCAGGGAGGGAGGATCCTACAACTTTTTCAATTAGAGATTTACGCTGAAAACTAAAGTTTCCTATAAAAACGAATTATACAAACGTCATTTACGTCAAAACCGAATCTCTAACAGACCCGAAACTTTCCTATTTGGGTTAGCTTATTTTTGTTACTCTTTTTTTTTACTTTTAAGTTTTTGTTTTTATGGCGTGTTTTGTTTACTCATGCGCTCACTCATTCTTTGTCGTAGCCCTCCCTACTGCTGTGTTTTTCAGTCAAAAATTTAATCGAGACTTATACGATATCGCGAACGAGGATCATGTAAATTTATCGTGATAAATCCGTGTGTGGTTGCTTGTGCTTTTGAAAAGAAGTTTTTGAACTTAATCATATCCATATCCCCTGAACACCAAGTCTGATGAATGTTTCGCAGAGTATGTGTATCGACTCCATTAAATACAACTAAAAGATTACAATTGTCTCTGATCACTTTAGGTATTTGTGTATATCGCTGAGTAACATAAATCACGTCTGTATTTTTGTGGCTCCCTCGGGAAAATATCCGAGCTGGATTTGATTGTTTGTCCAGCATCACTCCATCATATACTACGAGATTATTAATACGTCCATCGAGATCAACCACAGATGGAGCTTCATCAATATCGGTGATAAAATCAATAATATCATTATCATCTTCACCTTCATCTTCATCTTCATCCAACGACTTCGCTTCTTCATTAAAATCTTTAAGCACATCGTAGCATCGCTGATCATCTACGGATGGTGCCACTAAATATAACTTATCCCAATTGAGCCATCTCATTATCAGATTAAGCAACAATTGCGTCTTACCAGACCCAGATGGACCTATTATATTTGCTCTGATAGAATTCGGTAACGCTGCATGATGCTTGATTGGCTCATGCTTTCGTGTGGCTGAGAAGTCAATGACATCCATGTTGTACAAATATAATAAATAATATGAATTTATATTGTATTCGACGCAGAGCATCCACCCCCACCAGTGGATTAACAACAATAACAACAAAAAATAAAAAGCTTGCACTTACAGTCAAGTGTGTAAAATGTGGTACAAGCAAATACAAATTTATTTCGTGTCGTACGAAGAAAGATGGTGAGATCGCTGCTTCACCGGGAAAATTACCAGAAACTCCATGGGCTAAGTACCCAGGAGAAAAACAGCTTCCTGGATATAATTATTGTGGTCCTGGAACCCGACTTGATATCCGACTTCACGAACGAAAGCAACCAAGACCAGGAGAGTATCCAATAAATGCGATTAATCAAGCGTGCCACATTCATGAGGTCGCGTATAAAAATAAAGATTTACAACAACGACATATTGCAGATGTGAAGTTGATTCACTCGTTAAATTCCACAAAAAAAAATACATCTCTCAGAGAAAAGCTTGTTAGCTTCCTAGTAAAATCTGTAATGAAAGGTAAACTAGTGCTAGGAGCTGGTAATTATATATATATATATATATATATATATATATATATATATATATATATATATATATATATATATATATATATATATATATATATAATAATGGAATCGATTTATTATAGCCCAAGAGGATATTGGAGGGGTAAAGCAGCGATTGGTAAACTTGCTGATACAGAAGGTGTAGCACGTTCTGTAGCTGCGAATTGGTTAGCACGACAGGCAATATGGCAAATTTATCTACCACCACCTAAACAAATTCAGTACGCACATTTTGATGTCAGTACTCCCAATGAAGTTCATCAAGCAGATATTTTGTTTTTACTACATGATACTATTAAAACACGTAGACGTCAATCACGCACATACTAATACGCGTTAAATGTCGTTGACAAACCAAGTAGATATAAAGAAGCAGAACCATTATCAACAAAAACAGTTGAAGTTGCATCTGCTTTTGAACGAATTTATCAACGCGGTAGTCTACGATGGCCACAGCTACTACAAGTTGATTCTGGCAAAGAATTTCTTGGTGCAGTATCATCTCTGATGAAAAAACATAACGTCAAAATCAGACGAGGACATACCGCAATTCATGGCGATCAGGCAATCGTTGAACGATTTAATCGAACACTTGCTGAGCGGTTATTTGGATATCAATATGCAAAGGAAATATCCACTGACCATAAGTCCGTGGACAAAAGATCTCGTGAATGGGTTGCAAGATTAGCAAGTGTGATAGCTGCGTTAAATAATGAAATTACTCGTGCAACTTTCATGAAACCCATCAGCGCGATTGCAAAAAAAAAAAAAAGAAAAAAAGAAAAAAAAAAATACCAATACAACGGCGTGACTCTTCCTCGGAACAACCAGTACTGGGTAATGTGACTGTCAGATATTTATATGAACCCGGAAAACTTGAAGGTGGTAAAAAAAAGAGCAGCTGACCCTATTTGGAGTGTGACCACACATAAAATTTCCAGCGTGGTAAGATCCACAGGTAGACCTGCAATCTACAGACTAGATTCAACTGCTCCTCAGCGTGGATTTGTACGCGAACAGTTACAAGCAATTCCTGAAGATACACAATTACCACCGCCTTCACTTCTGTAAAAGCAGAACACTAGTACCCCTACGTCGATTACACTCAAGACAGATCAATATCACATTTTCTCGTGTGTGACCGAGATTACTATTAATTTTATCCACGGTGAATTGTTTTGGATTATTATTCGAATATTGCCACATCATTATTGTGTTACAACTCGCACAATGATTATTCTGTTTTTGTTTCAGTGTCATGATAAAATCAATATCGAGATCAAAATCACGTTTATATTTTTTTTTGTTGTCAGATTGCTGATAACCAACTAATTTTTTCTTGACATCTTTAATATTTATATCAGTTATTTCCTCGGTCATCACGTGATCTATTACAATTCTCTTCAGCTAAGATATTTTTCTGACTATCGACACCGCTAGATAAACTAAATTTGACCATTCGATCCGATCATCGACAATCCAGATATTTGTATCAGAAATAGTTAATCCCTGTGACGGGTGAATCGTTATAACGTAACCTAACGTCCGTGGTGACTTATCCATCTTCAACGCATTTTTTCAACTGCGGGAACATCCACAACAATAATGTCATTAAGTACAAGTTTTTGTTTCTCATTCGTTCCTGGAATATCGACCTTAATATTTTGTTTTCGTGTACCTGCTGGGCAATAACAAAGAGGAGCAGGCAAATCCGAAAATCTTTCCTTATGTAACAGAAATAATTTCTCTTGGAGTGTATCACGAACTATCTTCCTACTTGCGACTATCAAATCAGTGAGCTTCCATAAATTCCAAAAATCATTCATCGGAGTTTCTGAAATTATTTCACGCATTATCTTACACTGAATTCTATCTGGCCGCAGTCTGATCAATCTTTTAAATTCTTTCAGCGCGTCATCAATAGCTCTATAATCATCAGTTATCTCCTCATAATAATCTAAGAATTTTTCAGCCATTCGTGTGGAGATGATCCAACAAAAGGTGGTGGTTGACCATGATCACCACACATGATAATCGCAGTATTTCTCGTTAACAAGCGATCGAGAAATATTTTTAATACCTCCAACGATACCGCACAGATCTCATGCCAAATAATAATCTTAGGAATATATCTCTCACCCATTCGCTCAGGTGTCCACGTATCTCCCTTCCATCGAAAGAAACTGTGATATGTACACGAATTAACTCCACGTTCGTTCATTTCTCGTGCAAGTCTATGTGTGGGTGTCAAAACAATCATATAGGCGGATTTATTTAATCGTCGAAATAATTAAATCGCACGTGTTGTTTTACTAGAACCACCTCACCCGTTGAGATAAACAGTCCTATAACGGGTTACAGGATCAAACACAGATGGAGCCGATGATAATTCCGATAAACGATTATTTTTATAAAAATATTTCCTCTGGTCTATAATCAGCAGATTCAGAATAATCAAGAATCTGTTCTTGTTTTCTTTTCCATGATCCCCAATCAGCGTCATTGGAAATTTTTAACTGTTTCAGTGATTCTGTGTATTTTTTATTGATATAAAATGAATCTGTTGCGACTCTAACCGCGGTATCAGAAAATATGTTTATCATTGATAATAAATTTATCGAAACATACGCAAGCATCGAAGATCTTAAATGAGTAAACTGCGGTGATTCACCATCAATGTAGCTCATGATTGTACCTAATTTAGTTCCATCAGATAAATAAACATTTTCTCGGTTTATAAAAGTGCCTCTCTCTGTTGTATCAGCAATTATAAAAAAAAATTTCAGCAGCAGAGAGGGTGAACAGACCATTTTTGTTCGAGACCTTATTTATAAAAAATAAAGGTTCCTACGAAGGCTGAAAAAATAAGGTCACCGATAAAAACCACAACCTAGTTACTTTATCTCCGACGCGTGTTTTTATTTGTTTATTTTACGCGCTGGTCACTCAGTATTGGTAGTTCACCCTCTCTGCTGCTGTAAATTAAACAGCCATTATAAATATTATCAATAATGATTGGAGAACCACACTCAGCTAGATTAGCTCAAGAGCGACTACAGGCAATCAAAAAATATTTACCCGTCCGTGATTTAGTCAAACAACAACTACAAGCTCGTCAGGAGTCTCAAGTGGAATTTGCAGAAGGTGCAGAACAATTATTTAAACCGATTGTCGAACCAACAAAGAAAATTGTTACAGCAACTGAGGCAACACAAAGAGCTCTTGAAACATTACCTGTTGACATTGCTGGCAGTATTCAAGCAGCTCAACCACCACCACCACCACAACCACAACCTAAACCACCAAATATCAGAACTAAGATATTGGATAAATTTACTCCTGAAGGTATTACTGCTATCAGGGATCAAAAAAAATTAATTGATATTGCCGCGTTTGGATATTATGAAAGACAAAAGTATGTAAAACCAGAACATGTTAAATCTCTAAGCTCTGCCAATTGGATCAAGGATATATATCGTATCTATACTGGTATTCCAGAAATTAGATCTAATGAAGATATTATTAATTTTAATGAATTTGATGATGCTGTACATAAACATATAGAAGAAAGAACCAAACAAGTTAAACGACCATCACCACAACGATTACCACAACAGTTATCATCATCACCACAACGATCACCACAACAATTACAATTTGAATCACCACGATCACCACAACAACAACTAATGGAACAAATAAAACAAAAAAAAACTAGAACAAGATAAACATTTAGAAGAAATGATGAAACGATTTCAATCACCACGACAACCAGTTAGAACAACAGAGGAAGAATATCAAGATCCTGGCGCAACTGGAAGTGGTTTAGGAAGTGGCCTTATTACTTGTCCCAATAACGTCCTTGCTGATGTTGATCGACTAGAAATTCTCATTGGAGGAAAACGAGCTGGCAATAATTCCTCCAGAAATTATTAATGAAGCAGCTGATATTTGTAAACGATTATTTACAGGTGGTGTTATGGATATTAATGTGTATCGGTCCCTTATTAATGAAATCGCCGATGATTATCATAGTGATTAAGTATGTAATTAGATGCAATTAGTGATAAAATCACTTAATAATAATATGATCATACACAATACTCATAGACCAACCTTGGTCAGGGTAATAAATTAATGATTACCGGTATACAAAACGACCTACGGAGATGGACTAGGTGATGTTGTTCAGGGTCTGTTTAGACGGATGGCCCCAAAAGCAATACCGCTTTTAAAGCAACTAGGAATGAAAGCTATTGATGTTGTTCGTGAGAAATGTATTGGCGTCGTTGGTGATGTTGTTAGCAAAGCATTCTCAGCGATCAAGGATAGACTAGCGCGATTAATACGACGAAAACCTCAACCAGTAAAATTACCCAGCACTGAAGCGATGCCCGCAAATGTCAGTAAAATAATAAATCCGCTGCTAATCAGAAACTAGCAGAATTAGCTGATGTACCAATGTCAGAAAAAGAAAAAAATATAACCGCTAGTCTGATAGCAGGAATCGGTCTTCGTGTTTGACATGGACGCACCGGTTTTAAAAGATGAATCTGTGCGAGATTATCAATATTATTCTTATGACGCACGTACATCTGATGAGCGTGGAAGATATGAGATACAAGTTCAAGATACAAGCAGATATTTCTTACCCGCTGAAGCATTTATCGAGGTTGAAGGTGAAATTTTGCGAGCTGATAATACTCCATACGCAGTTGAAACGGGTGTTAGTTTTGTTAATAATGGTATTATGGCCTTATTTAAAGGTGCAGCATATATCATTGATGGACGAGAGATTGAGGTCTGTCATGAAAACGTCGACGTTGCTACGACGATACTTGGTCTTGCGCGATATAGCGATGATTACTCAAGATCAGCTGGTCCGTCAATGATGTTTTCAAAGGATACTTCTAATTTTCCAGAGCATGAACATTATGAACTAAGACGACCAAGAAACTTCGCCAACAACAATGATGCTGATGTGTGGCAGGTGGTTCATGGTGCTGATCCAGATTTTAACCTAGGATTTAGATCACGTCGAGCAATGTTAATCGGTGCAAGGAGAAGATTTTCATGTGCAATTCCATTATCACATATCTTTGGATTCTGTAGAAATCTTAGGAAGGTTATATTTGGAGCTAAGCATACAATTGCACTTGTGCGAAAGGGTACCGACGATGATGCAATATGGCGACCCGCTGGTACTGATGCTGGTAAAGTAATTCTTACAAAACTTTCTCTATGGATGCCAGTAATGACTCCAACAATAGCTGAAGAAGAACATTTACTTTCTTTTATGAGCCAAGGTGGTAAATCGATATTCTCATGGTTGACAATGACCACAGATTCTATCCAGAGTAACATTAATGGTTTATTTACTTGGCAAATAGCATCGCAACAAGGTGTTTCTGCACCGCGACATATATTTATTGCATTACAAGATGCTGCACGAGTAAACTCACAAAATCTAAGCATAATGACATTTGACACGCTTGGGTTAGTGAAATTTCTTTGAGGATAAACGGACATCAAGAACCTTCTGAAGAAGTGTTGCTAAATTTTGAAAATAATCATGTTGCGCGTACATATCATTGATTGATGACATTTATGGGACGTGATCAAAATATTGATACTGGTTTACAAATATCACAGCTAGATTTTACAACATTATATCCGATTTATTACTTTTTGCTGGAACATTTAGATTTAACCAGACAATCAATCGTTGCCATATATTTTCGAGCTCGCGTAAACTAAGGAGCTATTGCTAATTACAGAGCTGTCGCTGTTATACTTAGCGATAAATCCATGTTACTTGAAGGTGTTGGTGGACGAATGAGAGTTATTGATGCCCCAGCAGAAAACATATAATTAGATCGCATCATTTAAAATCAGGATAATAATTATAAATGTCACATCTAGTTAACGTCAGTCTGACTCCTGGTCAGATTAAAAAGCTACAATCATCATCAAAAAATAATTGTGCGGCAAAAATATCACTAAAACGAGAACAAATCGCGAGTGGTCCGAATAAGCTATCATTATCAGAACGCCAGCATAAGCATTTCAATGAAGCAAAAAGATTGAATAAGGGTATAAAACTCAATCTTTCTGCGAGTGTCATTAAGGACATCGTTAAAACGGGTGGTATATTTCCGCTTCTTGCAGCAATACCAGCATTAATAACCGCTGCAGCCACAGCAATAGCCGCTGCAGCCCCAGCTGTTGCAAAAGCAGCTGCATTAGGCGCTGTTGGAACCTCTGCTGGAATGGCGTTAAAGAAAGCAACGGGTCAAGGAATTATGCACGCAGAAAACTTAAAAAAAAAGATCACGAGCAAAACAACGCGGAAGACGTCTAAGATTATCAGGTCCAGCATACGGTCGCGGTCTAAGATTACCAGAGACCCCACATTCATGGTACGGAAAAGGTCTAAGATTACCCCGATAACTTCGTCATCGAATTCGATGATTCTTCCTATGTCCAATTTTGATTTTCTTAATGCCGCTAAGCAACTGAATATAAAAAAAAAAACTTTAGAGGAGTTTTTATGCTTGATCAATTACCTCCTCTTGCGATGCGACAAGAAACTGGTATTATTAATCTCGATAAAAACTCTGGACCAGGCACCCATTGGGTGGCGTATGCAATTGATCCACGTGGAATTATTTATTTTGATTCGTATGGGTTGGCACCACCAAAGGAATTTTTAAAATATGTAAACACTGCTCAGAATTCGATGCGTTCTAAAATCTGGTATTCAACATTACCAACACAAAAAATAACTGATCCGCCGATATGTGGTCGAGAAGTAATCGCTGTACTTGATGCTGTATCAAAATCAACAACACCACCTCATAAAGTCGTGCATATATATACCACGTTGTCACACTTAAACAGATATCAGTAAATATAATAGTAGATATTTATGGAAGATCTTCTCGCAAAGCTCAGCAGCAAGTCGATTTATCTAATTATGCAACTCTTGATCAGCTCAGAAATGAAATCGATGATTTATTAAATATCACAAGTGTGGATCAAAGTGAAGTCGTTGTTTTCCAGGATAAACAAGGGCGATTAAAAACGAGTAATATACAACTGTCAGATGTTCTTATATGAATTCCCACCGCGGTTATTAATAATATCGTTATTTTTTCTGATCAAGGTAAAATACAAGATTCTGGTAAGTCAGTTAACGATTTTGTCAGGCTAGCTGGTGATTCATTTACGGGTTACATTATTATGAACCGAAATAAAATTATAGACCTTGGAAACTCAACCGTAGATACAGATGCAACAACAACAAAATACGTCAATGATCAAGAATCTAAGTACGTATTAGTCAACGGTGGTATAATGCGTGCATTTCTCAATATGAATAATAATGGTATTAATAATCTTAGAACACCAGAATCTGATTTTGACGCTGCAACGAAGAAATATGTAGACGATAGCAACATTCCTATAACAACTTCGTTAAAAACAATCAATGATGAAATGACTACACTCAATGGTACTTTTACTAATCACGTACAAACTTTCTTAAATTTTCGTAGAAACATAAACAAACCCATTAAAGATTTTTTTGGGGAACAACCAACCGTTGATATCAAACTCTCCGACATTAACTTGAAACTCAACGACGTTATTAACGGAATACCTAGTATTGTTCAAAAAACTAATCTGATTAAAATCCCTCACAATCAGATCGTCAATGTGGTATACACAGTAGCATCAGGATCAACAACATGGACACCGCAAAATAAAACTCTCGAACATACCGCAGAAGTAACTGGGTTATACAGGTTATCTATGTACGGTTTGGAAATTACTGCGGCCACTTCATTATCACCGAATGTATATCATAATCCTCTATTGGTGATGCTAACCAAGAACATCAAAGAAACCTTTACGTTAACATCAACGGAAATGCCCCCGAGACGTTACTGGTGGTGCCTAGAATTCGTAGCTGAAACTTAATTAAATGACGTTGTTAGTATAATGAATCAAGTGACTGAGTCACTTATCGACGTTCAACGTCACAGATACGCTCAAGTATGTGAGTGTCAAACCAAACTAAAAAATATCATCGACGATTATACAATAAAAGTAAAAAAATATCGCAGGCGTATGGTTGTTATTGATATAATTGTTTACTCAGTTTCCGCTGTTGTTGCTGGAACCGGATTATTATTATCAACAATAACGATGACAGCACCTGCAGTTGCAACAATTGTCGTTTCAACGGCAACAACATGCGCAGGCATTCTCAGTATTATCGCTAAGAAAATATCTACGTTTACAAATGATAAATTACACGAGTATATAACAAAACTACACACAGCAACAACATCTTATTCTAAACTATCATCGTATCTTTCTGCGTATCTCAGCGATGGTAAAATATCTGATGAGGAGTTCGCAATGATAATGAAAACCTACGATGAAGCATTTAGTGACGAAGTCACTTGTGATAAAGTAACTAACTGAAGGTTGAATTCATGAGATTGCGTTCTATTAAATAACGGAGTATTTTAAATAATGTCGACGTTGGAACTATTACAGAAGATCGTCACTAATACAACGCCGTCAAAAACTACTATGATATCATTAAGTTCAACCAATCCTGAATTTAGCGTTAACTTTCCAACTGCAATTTCAGCAAGTGAAATAGCATTAGCACAATTAAGAGTTTATCATAGCTGGCCAAATATCAGGTCAAAACCATTCGGTGGACTACCAGCAAATAATTCACTGGTATTTGCGAATAAGAATAAACCTGATGGAACTCCTGATTGGCAAGTTGTTGGAATTTCAACGGGCAGTTATCAAATAGAACAGATTAATGATGAGTTCCAACGCAGAATTAAATCTATTACAGGAAAAGAATCCAAAATAGCAATCACTGTTTACGAACCAACATTATCAGCGGCGATTGAAATAAATTCCCCTGATTATGCTATAGATATTTATCAAAGTTCCATCAGATCTGTGTTAGGATGGCCTGATGTTCCCCCTGTTTATAGTGGAATTCCAGAACCAACCAAAAATGAATTTCTCACAACGGAAGAAAGATTTATAGAAATTCCAGAATATCGAAATAACTATCCATGGTTTTATGCAATATTTAAATTAGATTCAAGCGACGATGATGAATATTACTTTACCGATTCTGACAGTCAAAGGACCCCCATGCTGACTAGATCAGCATTTGATGTCATCAAAGACGCCAGGATGAAGACTGACAGAGAGATTGTTGATGAAGAATTTTTTAAAATGTTTTTAGATCATATTAAACCCGAATACGATAAAACACTTAATGATTTAAAAAGTTTATTTATTTCATTATCACAACATTATGACGATGGTGTAAAAAATCAGATAGTCGAAACAATAAAACATTTAAATCTGATCTTATTTGATTTATATATCGCTAATCGATGTATTATAAACACTGCGACTAACCTCGATAGAAGTAATTACTCAAATCCAAAACTTAAGCAATTATTTCTTGATCATTACAAAATAACAGAAAAAGATTTACAAACATTTATAATACCAGGATTTGATACTGTTAAACTAAAAAAATCATTAACTGATCTTATTAACGAATATTTTCCTAAAATACATGCAGCGTGGATAAAAATAGCCCCACCACCGGTTATTCTTAAACATAACAACGATCCATACGGTGGCGGCCGTCACATATCGCCGGGCATTGTCAATATAACATCAACGATCGCAGTCAGTCTAGTATGTGATGTAATTGATGGCAGCTATCATGTAGATCTTTCAAAATCTAGCCAGGCCCAGCAAGGATATATATTATATACATTGAGCCCTCAAGTGCCTCCCGGGTGGTTAATTGTATCTGAACCAATTAACCCCGTTTATCTACGTGTACATAATCCGTTATTATCAAGAATACACTTTAAACTTACTGATCAGCCAGGACGTATTTTGGATTTACAGAATGAAACGTTAAGTATAAATCTGTATGTGAGATGATAGAGCGTTTTATCACAATGCGTCATTAAAAAACAAACAAAAAAAAATATCCGAATCGGATCAGAATAGTTTTTTTTTTACTGGGTTAAATCAAAATTATAAATAAATAACCTATATACTTACCAGGGATTTTGTTTAGCCATTATCACATTAACTCCACTTTCACTTTCATTATCACTTTCATTTTCACTTTCATTTTCACAATGCTCTCTTAACTGTCTTATACGAAAGTTTATAATCTTTTTCTGTTCGTATTCATGAGATAGTTCTAGGTTAATTTTGTCAATAGCTCGCGAGAGAGGTACAAACAGCTTTACCTGATTATCTGTAGCTGTTGCCAGCGACTGTAACATTGCCTGCTGGATAAATTTCATGAATTTAAATTCAGATGGTAGTGTGTACCTGTTCTCTAATTTTCGTTGTTGTAATGATTCAAAATCACATAGAATTTTTTCAGGATTAAGATTATCAGATATATTTACACCGTTATGCTTTAATTTTTTAATCGCAGAAATAATACCATTAATGTTTTCAGAATTCATTATATTATATATGTTTGTTTAATATAAAAATAATAGTCCCTAAGGACTGTTTCAAGATGGTTATATACATATGAAGATGATTATATACATATGATTATATACATATGAAGATGATTATATACATATTATTATGATTATATACATATGATTATATACATATTATTATGATTATATACATATTATTATGATTATATACATATGATTATATACATATTATTATGATTATATACATATGATTATATACATATGAAGATGATTATATACATATGAAGATGATTATATAAATATGATTATGATTATATACATATGATTATGATTATATCTTAATTATGGACAGCAAAAAACACAAAATCTTAATTACAGTAGCGTATTTACAGCACAGTTACATATAAACTTATCCTATGGACGCATTCGCATAGACACACCCCCCAGCGAATTCCTAATCGAAACGAAATATAAGAAATTCAGAGGGTTGTCTAGGCATTGCGATTTTATGTAACAACCCCCCCCCCAATCAAGCATATTTACAGTAACGTACTTACAGTAACGTATCTACAGCAAGCATATTTACAGCAATTATATACAAGGTTTTGTCGTGGACGGCACAGTTACATATAAACTTAATTCTAAGAACGTTAACTCTAGGACGGCACAGTTACATATAAACTTAACTAACTTATCCTAGGGCCTTTTTTCTACGTTTCAATAGAAACTTCCACACCCTCCCCATATAATCAACCCGGGGAGTGCAAAAGTACACCCACCACGTGTTGACATAGTGGGAAAGTGAGTAAATCTCTATTGAAACGTAGAAAGGAGCGGCCTTCAGCCCCAATTAAATAAATTTTTTGGCATAATATTGCCTTCGTAGACATTTGCCATTCACGAGATTCGAACCACGGACCTTGAGCATGAGAGTCCAAGCGCGTTAGCAATCGGCCACCGGACTTCAGTATGTATACATAATGAAAACATTAGTATATAGTTAGCGCATAATGTACTTAGCTTAACAGAATAAAATCAGAATTTATTGTGAATTTCTTAATAAAATCAGAATTTATTGTGAATTTCTTAATAAAATCAGAATTTATTGTGAATTTCTTAATAAAATCAGAATTTATTTTCAGTTTCCAAATGCTTGAAACTGCATTACACAAAACCCACAGCTAAAGTCTGTAATAATCTGACGTTGCCAAGGATACTAAAATAATCGATAGCTATACAAACACGCAATGCCAGCTCATTTCTAAAAATAACCTCATGTACAAACTACTGGGTTGCATAAGAACGTAGAAAATATAAATATTATTGAGATTTTATAGAATAATGTGCATAATAGCATCATTATTTATACAACGATGAAATTATTGAAAATTCTCAATTGTTGTAGGGTAGTTTGCACGTCTAAAAATGAGGAATTTGAACAAAATTCACTGATTTTGATGGGATATTTACACGATAAAATCAAGAAATCTTAACAATTTTGCTAAATTTCATTTTATATAATATAATATGATTTTTGGCATATTTTTAATAAACCAAACAAATCTGATAAATCTGATTGAATTTCATAATCCAATCGTTGACTGGGCCGGGGGTTTGGCATGAAAAGATCAAGAAAAGCGAACAAAATTCATAAAATCTGATGGGGTGATTCCACGACTAAATCAAGAAATCTTAAGAATTTCATAAATCTGATGGGATATTTACACGATAAAATCACGAAATCTTAATAATCTTGATAAATTTCATTTTATATAATATAATATATATTTTTTATAAAACTGAATAAATCTGATAAATCTGATTGAATTTCATAAATCTGCTGGGGGTTTGACATGAAACGATTAAGGAATTTGAATAAATTTCACTGATTTTGATGGGGTGATTGCACGACTAAATCAAAAAATCTTAACAATTTTGCTAAATCTGATGTGTATTTACATGATAAAATCATGAAATCTTAATAATCTTGATAAATTTCATCTTATATAATATAATATCAATATTGATATATTTTTTATAAAACTGAATAAATCTGATAAATCTGATTGAATTTCGTGAATCTGCTGGGGGTTCGACATGAAAAGATTGAGAAAAGCTAACAAATTTCATAAAATCTGATGGGATGTTTTCACGACTAAATCAAAAAATCTTAACAATTTTGCTAAATCTGATGTGTATTTACACGACTAAAATCATGAAATCTTAACATTTTCGCCGAATTTCATCTTATATAATATAATATGATTTTTGGCATATTTTCTTATAAAACTGAATAAATCTGATAAATCTGATCAAATTTTGTGAATCTGCTGGGGTTTTGACATGAAACGATTGAAGAATTTGAATAAATTTCACTGATTTTGATGGGGTGATTGCACGACTAAATCAAGAAATCTTAACAAATTTCATAAATCTTATGTGTATTTACATGATAAAATCATGAAATCTTAACAATTTCGCCGAATTTCATTTTATATAATATAATATATATTTTTTATAAAACTGAATAAATCTGATAAATCTGATTGAATTTTATAAATCTGCTGGGGGTTTGACATGAAACGATTGAGAAAAGCTAACAAATTTCACTGATTTTGATGGGGTATTTTCACGACTAAATCAAGAAACTCAAACAATTTCATAAATCTGATGGGATATTTACACGACTAAAATCAAGAAATCTTAATAATCTTGATAAATTTCATTTTATATAATATAATATAATATAAATTTTGACAAGCAAAAAGATACTGGTTCATTAGGAAGGTTCTGGTAGATAGGTGAACCTGATTCGTTGTCCAAATCTCATTGAAAAAGCAGATCTTGTGATATTATCTGCCACGCATTTTACTGAAGGTGATGCTATGATAAAGTATTTACCAGCAGAATTCATAGAATTAAATATAATTTCTTCACCATCTGCATTTACGGCCTTAATAGCCCTTGCGTATCGTACGCCGCCAGTATTTCCGGACTTGCAATTTTGAATCTGTGTAACAATTCGCAAGTTATCAAGCGAGTTATTTTTGGGATTTCCATCTATGTGATCAATTACACGTCCATCTTTAATGATTCCAAAATAACACTCGAACACGAACCTATGTGAGAAATAACTTTTATTTCCATTGGTATTAAATCTAAGATAACCAAATTTATCGACCTTACCGACTGGTTTCTTTAATCTACAGTGCCTAATTACACCATCACGAGATGCTTCATAATTGGTGATTCATAATTGGTGATGATTGGATGCGCCACAAACTCATTTTGCTCCATTTATATACTAATATTATTTGTTTAAATCATTATTTTGAAAATCTAGCGAGATAATCTTCTTCGGTCTTTATAGGAGATTCACCTGACAATGTCATGGTGTTTTTTTTATCGTAATATCGTTTCAACTCTCTGTATTTTTTACCACCGCATTGTACACACAACTGAGTTTTTCCTCTGACTCCAACACCACACCGCATACACGGTTTTGGTCCAAAACTACCTTGTCTAACTCACTCAATGTGAAAGCCGCAGAATTCGTTTACGCACGCTTTGTTACAGGGAGAAGTATATCCGATCATAAGCCAATGGCATCGATTCTTTGTTTGTATCATATACAAAAAAGATTAAAATTCAATTAAATATATATTTGTCCTAATTATAATAATGCAGGAATTATCCGCGATTGAACATTCCGCAGCTAGATTTGATCTTGACAGACTGCAGAATTATAAATTTAGTTTTTCTATGCAAGATCTAGCTTTAACGAATAAGGATATAACAAAACGTATCCGTGAGGCCAAAAAGGAATTTCGCGACGATGGTGCGGCTCATGTGTGGTCGACATTCAGAATTGAAAATAATGTTAATGTGATGAATGACAAACGAGGAAAAGAGATTATTGATTACCTTGGACAGAAATATTTCATTTTAATAAAATTTATTGTAAAGACAGACGATGACACCTGGATTATTCGTGACAAACGTGATTCTGTCCATAGGTCAGGAGATAATATTGTTCTTAGTAAAAATTCCAGACCAGGAATACTTACTGGTATTGACAAACCGTATTACGAGCGATCATACCCTGTGACTGCAGTTGTATACGCGGTATATCCGTTAAATAATAAACCTGACGTTGGTGATCTCAAACCCATGAAACTGTCAAGGATAAATTGCGTAGCTGAACGGGTTATAGAACACTTCACAAACGCGATACGCGGAAACGGTTTAACGGATTTACGACGTAAAATAATAAACACCTGGACAGAAACAGTTAAGGATACCGGAGCGTCTATCAGCGACGTTGTCGAGCTGGGAAAGAAATTAAAATCCCAATAACGGTGAAGACGTTAACCGGACCGATTTTATACAAACCAAAATATAAATCAAGAGGAGCTTTGATAGATATTATTGATCATAACGCACATGCATGGACTGTGGCAGTAACAATATTTCCACGAGACAGAACGGTTAAATTTTATAATGGTCATGTATTCGATGCTATCAGAAATATCAGTAAAATTGACACTGTATCTGTATGGCTGTTTCAGAGTTCGGAATATGATTATCATGATCAGTTTGTACGGTCTAATGGTGATATTTATCGTACAGAATCTCTCCATGAGGAAATGAAAGATCTTGCACAACGCCTTTGGCATGAATATACATCTGATGATATTAAGGTTGAACAATTACTTAATAACTGTTTTACCGTTCCATCAATTGCTGCTCACTACGCTCAGGAGAAAAATTCATGGAAACCGACACGATTGGAATTTCTTGAAGATGTCCAGAAAAGTTGTATCGAATACGGACACGGTGGATTGTGGAACATAAATACGATTATAATGACGTTATCTCAGTTGATATGGTAGCGTGTTATCCTGGAAGTTTTCTTGGATAGGGAGAATGTTCTGAATACTTTAAGAGATTTGGAATCCCACACACGAGATGACCAGAGTAGCGATAAACGGACCCCTCCCCCAAGGACCTGCTGATCTAACCGGATTCGCCTGTATAGAGCCGTTCGAGTTTTACGAGGATCTCCATCCGATTGTTTATGCGTGGTTTGGGAGACATTTTTCAGAAAAATCTTGGGCTCCAATAGTACTAATAAAGTATATGCTTGATGCGCGAATTTTAATGTCGTTATGCGTAAGTGAAGTAATTATGTCATACCGCGTGCAGTATCAAGTCTGGTTGCCAGAACCGGATGTATTTAATGATGCTAGAGGAGATTTTCTTAATCCTGAAGATGATGTTAGTGAATGCAGGAGAGAGTGTGATGAAAAAATTTGCAAAAGATCTCGGCAGAAAAATAATCGGTAAATTTACTCAAGGAGGATCATATGATCATAAACGAGCGTATACAAGATTAATCATGGACGATGCTGAACTCGATTTTATAATCGCTGATACAACGGAGAAAAACACGTTTATAGGTCGCAGTAATGCTTATTTATCAGACGGAACTAAATTAGGTACAATTGTAGCCGTAATGATGGCGAGTCACCGCAGTTTACTCATTTAAGATCTTCGATGCTAGCGTATGTTTCGATAAATTTATTATCGATGATAAACAGATTTCCTCGTTACGCAGTCAGAGTCGCGACAGATTCATTTTATATAAACAAAAAATATGTGGATTCGTTAAAACAATTGCGTATTAACGATCATGCATCATGGGGCGAATGGAGAATAAAACACGAGGATATAATTAGTTATTCTGAGTCTGCCGATGTTGAAATTGCGAGAACATATTACAAGAATAATCAAATACCAAGATTGTTATCGGCACCATCTGTATATGATCCCGTAGCTAGACATAAAACCGTTTATCTTAATGGGTGTGGTGGTTCAGGTAAAACAACACGCGCGATTGAATTATTTAGTAATTGTTCTGATATGATTGTTTTGACACCGACACATAAACTCGCCAGGGAAATAAAAGAACGAGGAGTAAAATCATGTACATATCATAGTTTCTTTAGATGGTGCGGAGACGCATGGACTCCATCGCGGATGGGTGAGAAATACATTCCTAAAATTATTATCTGGGACGAGATATGCACGGTGTCGCTAGAGGTATTAAAAATATTTCTTGATTGGCTGTTATTAAAAAATACTGCATTGATAATGTGCGGCGATCATGGTCAACCGCCACTTTTCATTGGATCGTCTCCACATGAGTGGTTAAAAACATTTGTAGATTATTACGAAGAAACAACTAATGATCATAGAGCTATTGATAAATCATTAAAAGAGTTTAAAAAGTTAATAAGATTACAGCCAGATAAAATACAGTGCGAAATAATGCGTAAGTAATTCCAGAAACATCTATGAATAATTTTTGGGCTTTATGGAGACCTGCTGATTTGATAGTTGCGAGTAGAAAAATAGTTCGCGATACGCTTCAACAACAATTATTTACGTTACATAAAGAAAAATTTTCAAATCTACCTGTACCTTTGTGTTATCGCCCAGCAGATACTCGACGACAGAATATTGATGTTGAGATTCCTGGTGGTGGAATACAAAATCTTGTATTAAATGATATTGTTTTAGTCGTTGTTGATGTTGAGAGCGCGTTAAGTATGGATAAATCGCCGTGGACCTTAGGATACGCTATAACGATTCACTCGTCACAGGGATTAACTATTACCGATACAAGTATTTGGATTGTCGATGATCGTATTGAGTGGTCAAATTTAGTTTATCTAGCAGAGTCTCGAGTCAGAAGAATATCTCAACTGCGCCGGGTTATCATGGATTGCGTAATAACCGAGGAAATTCCTGACAGCGCTGTCGATATCAATAAAAAATTAGCGAATTATAAACAATGTGACAAAAAAAATAATCGCGACTTTGATATTGATGTTGAATTTATTATAAAACTAAAAGAACAACAGAATAATCATTGTGCAAGTTGTAACTGTAATATGCTGTGGCAGTACTCGAGTAATAATCCAAAACAATTTACCGTTGATAGAATTAATAGTGATCTTGGTCATACACGCGAAAATGTGATGCTGACCTGTCTTGAATGTAATCGAGGTCGAGGCGCTGGACGCTGTGCAGCTTAATAAAAGTGAACGCGGTGGTAATTGTGTATCTGTAGGAATTATTTGTAATTGTTCGCGTACAAATCCACGTTGAGGAGCGGTTGAATCTAATCTGTAGATTGCGGGTCTACCTGTGGACCTTACCACGCTAGAAATTTTGTGTGTGGTCACACTCCAGATAGGATCAGTTGCTCTTTTTCTACCTCCTTCAGGTTCACCAGGTTCATATAAATATCTTACGGTAACATTACCTAGTACTGGTTGAGAGGACGATTTACGTTGTTCGTAGCCATCGCTAATGGGTATATATTTTTTTTTGATCGCATTAGAAGGTTTCATCGAAGTTGCACGAGTCACTCCTTGTTTAACGCAGCTATCACACTCGGTAACCTTGCAACCCATTCACGAGATCTCTCCGTAGATTTAAAGTCAGCAGATATTTCCCTCGCGTATTGGTATCCAAATAACCGCTCAGCAAGTGTTCGATTAAATCGTTCAACGATTGCCTGATCACGATGAATTTCTGTGTGTCCTCGTCTGATTTTAACGTTATGTCGCTTCATCAACGATGATACTGCACCAAGAAATTCTTTGCCAGGATCAACCTATAGCAATTGTGGCCATCGTAGACCACCACGTTGATAAATCCGTTCAAAAGCAGATGCAACTTCAGTCGCTATTTTAGTTGATAATGGTTCTGCTTCTTTATATCTACTTGCAACGTCAACGACGGTTAACGCGTATCTGTATGTGTATTGACGTCTGCCACTTTTAATGGTATCGTGTGGTAAAAACAAAATATCTGCTTGATGAACTTCATTAGGGGTACTAACATCAAAATGTGCATACTGAATTTTTTTAGGTGGTGGTAGATAGATTTGCCATATTGCCTGTCGTGCTAACCACGCTGCAGCAACATCACGTGAGACTTTTGCTGCTTCAGCAAGTTTACTAATCGCTGCTTTACCTCTCCAATATCCTCTTGGGCTATAATAAACAGATTCCATTATCATAATCAATTGATTAATTACCAGCCCCTAACATTATTTTACCTTTCATACCTGTTTTTATCAGAAAAGCAGCTAATCTTTCTCGAAATGATTTATCTTTTATATTATTTATGGCATGAATTAATTTTACATCTGCAATATGTCGTTGTTGTAAATCATTACTTTTATACGCGACATCGTGAACGTGACACGCTTGATCAATTGCGTTTATTGGATACTCGCCAGGTTTTGGTTGGTCTCGGTTATCGAGTCGGATATCGAGACGAGCTGCAGGACCACAATAATTATATCCGGGTAAATGTTTCTCACCAGGATACTTTGCCCATGGAGCTCCTGGTAATTTACTTAAGGAAGCAGTGATATCTCCACCTGTCTTTAATGAAATAAATTTGTATTTTTTTGTACCACATTTCACACACCTGCCTATGAGTGCGCGCCTGTTATTTTTTGTTATTATTGTCGTTAATCCACTTGTGGACGTATGCGCTCTACATCGAACGCAATATAAATTCATATTATTATTATATGGATATAATTGATTTCTCAGCGACACGAAAACAACAGCCAGTTAAGCATCATCCAGCGCTACCAAATTCTATCAGAGCAATTATACTTGGCCCATCTAGGTCTGGTAACACGCAATTATTACTTAATCTGATAATGCGATGGCTGAAGTGGGATAAATTATATTTAGTAGCACCATCTGTTGATGATCAACGATGTTACGAAGTACTTAAAGATTTTAATGAAAATGCAAAATCGCTGATGTGTCCTGATAATGATGCTATTGATTTTTTCACCGATATTGATGAAGCTCCATCTGTAGATGATCTTGATGGATGTATCAATAATCTCGTAGTATACGATGATGTGATGCTGGATAAACAATCCAATCCAGCTCGGATATTTTCGCGAGGCCGTCACAAAAATACAGACGTGATTTATTTAACTCAAAAATACACACAAATTCCTAAAGTAATCAGAGATAATTGCAATATCTTAATTGTGTTTAATGGAGTAGATAATTATACTTTACAAAATATTTATTATACCTGGTGTTCGGGGGACATGGACATGACTAAATTTAGAAACTTCTTTTCAAAAGCACAAGCTGCTCCGTTCGGATTTATAACAATAAATTTACATGACCCAAGATCTAGATATCGTATAGGTCTGGATAAAATCTTTGGTTAAAATTTACAGCAGCAGAGAGGGTGAACTACCAATACTGAGTGACCAACGCGTAAAATAAGCAAATAAAAACACGCGTCGGAGATAAAGTAACTAGGTTGTGGTTTTTATCGGTGACCTTATTTTTTCAGCCTTCGTAGGAACCTTTATTTTTTATAAATAAGGTCTCGAACAAAAATGGTCTGTTCACCCTCTCTGCTGCTATTCCACATCATCCATGAGTAATCTACAACAATGTCGTTTGTGATCATATGATCCTCCTTGCGTAAATTTACCAATTATTTTTCTCCCAAGATCCTTTGCGAGTTTATTTTCATAATCAGTTATATCAGGATTTTCAACATCAGAGTATTTCTTCTGCTGTAGTAACCAAACTTGTTTCTGCGGACGATATGATATAATTGCTTCACTGAATGTCGATGACACCAAAATTCCCGTATCAATCATATATATATATAACTAAAACTATTGGAACCCAAAGTCGTTCTGAAAAATGCCTTCCAAACCAAACATAAACAACCGGATGGAGATTCCGTGCTAACTTGAATGATTCAATACAGGCAAATCCGGTTAAGTGAAAATCAGGTAAGGGTCCATTTATCGCAACTCTGGTCATCTCGTGTGTTGGATGTCCAAATCTTTTGAAATACTCAGAACATTCTCCGTATCTAAGAAAACTTCCGGGATAACATGCAACATATCAACCGATATAACATCTTTATAATCGTATTTAGTATTCCATAATCAGCCGTGTCCGTATTCGATACAGCTGCGTTGGATATCTTCAAGAAATTCCAATCGTATTGGTTTCCATGAATATTTCTTCTGAACAGCATGTGCAGCAACTGACGGAACGGTAAAACAATAACTGAGTAATCGTTCGACAGTGATTTCATCACCGATGACATGGTCATCGTTCGCGTATTTCAAACGCAAGATTTTTCATTTTGTCATGGAGATATTCTGTACGATAAATATCCCCATTAGGCCGAAAAAAATTATCATAGCGATTTTTATCGCTGTTCACAGATTCTGAACTCTGAAACAACCACACGGATACAGGGTCACTCTTACTGATATTTCTGATAAAATCAAACATATCGCCGATATAAAATTTAACAGTTCTTTCGCGTGGAAATATTGTTATATCCGAAGTCCACACATGTGCATTATGGTCAATAATTTCAATCGAAGTTCCATTTCTTTTATATTTTGATTCGTATAAAATCTCTCCGGTTAATGTCTTCACTCTTATTAGAAATCTTAATTTTTTTCCTAGTTCAGCAACATCTTTGATAGACGCTCCAGTGTCTTTAACTGTTTCTGCCCACTCATTTATTTTTTTACGCCTTAGATCCGTTAAACCGTTTCCTCGTTTTGCATTTGTGAAATGTTCTGTAACTCGCTCAGCAAAATAATTCAGGCGAGAAATTTTCATCGGTAGAAGTTTATCGACATTAGTTTTATCATTCTGCGGATACATCGCATAAACAACTGCCGTTACAGGATACTCTCGTTCGTAATAAGGTCTATCAATTCCATTCAGTATTCCTGGTTTTGAATTTTTATTTATCGTTACAATACCTCCACTATGACCCTGATGAGACACGCGAATAGGATCACGTTTGTCACGTATAATCCATGTATCGTCGTTTGTTGCTTGGATGAATTTTATTTGAAAAATATATTTTCGTGTAACGTCGAGATAATTAGTAATTTTCGCTGCTCGTTTATCATTCATTGTAGCATCGACAACGCCGCCGGCGTCGCGTAAATTCTGAATGTTGACCATACAGTAGCTGCACCATCATCGCGAAATTCTCTTTTGGCTTCACTGATACAATTAATTAAAGTTTTATTTGTTATATCAACCAAAGCTCGCTTTGGTAATTGAGGGGTTATTCTGTCGAGTTCGAATCTGGCTTTAGAGGGCTTAATCGCAGATTATCTGATAAATTTCTCCATATTATAATTAAGCAAAATATATATTTAAATTAAAGTTTGATTATATGTATAATGATTGAAGCAAATAATAAATGCAAGTGGCTGATGATAGGTTATTCAGTTCCTTGTAACAAAACTTGCGTAAATGAATTCTGTGGTTACCAAATGCAAAGCGTTCGAAGAGGGAGT
The DNA here is from genome assembly GCA_016617855.1 of Megalonaias nervosa. Taxonomy (NCBI): domain Eukaryota; kingdom Metazoa; phylum Mollusca; class Bivalvia; order Unionida; family Unionidae; genus Megalonaias; species Megalonaias nervosa. Next base: position 19,037 of record JAECUM010007193.1, on the reverse strand, counting down.
CTAGGACCGAAACCGTGTTTGAAATGTGGTGTTTGGGGTTAGAGGAAAAACGCAGTTGTGTGTGCAATGTGGTGGTAAAAAATACAGAGAACTGAAACGATATTATGATAAAAAAATAATACCGATGATGGAGTCGAATCTCCTATAAAAAAAACATCGAAGACTATCTCGCCAGATTTTGAAAATAATAATTTAGACCAATAATATTATATAAATGGAGCAAAATGAATTTGTGAAGCATCCCATAATTAAAAATTATGAGGCATCTCGTGATGGTGTAATTAGGAACTGTCGCCTAAAAAAAAACAGTCAGTGATGTTGATAATGCTGGTTATCTCAGATTTACTGTTGGAAAAGAAAGATATTCATCTCATAGATTCATCTACGAATGTTTTCATGGAACGATCAAAGATGGGTTTGTGATCGATCACATCAGTGGCAGTAAAACTGATAATTCTTTATGTAACTTATAAGCTATTACACAGAGTCAGAATTCTGCACGAGGGAATACGGAAAATATACTAAATATCCAAAAGTTGTTAAATCTGTGAACACGGAGACTGGTGAAGAAATAATATTTCAATCAATGAATGCAGCTGGAAAATATTTTGATATTAACGCGCGTTCGGTTCAACGAGTCGCAGATAATATAACCAAATCGGAGTATTCGAAAAAATTAACCAAAAAATAATATTTTGCTATATACCTATTGTATTGGATGACAACGAGAGATAACTCTGTCAAGCAACAATTTCTCCGCTAGAGTAATTAAGTAGTTGCCTCGCTTGCAAGTGCGTAATATTATATGACTGTGCGGCGATTGTTTTTTTTTACTGTTTCTCACAACTCCAAAAATTCCAGATAAGTTATTTTTAGCTCTTACAGGTAGACAGGTTTATAAACTGGACTCACAATGCATGTACTTTTTAACATCCCCCGACGACATATACTGCAGACATGTATGTGCGATTATCAAATACAGGTATTTTATACGGCATGTTTGAAAAATTGAAATAAATCAAGCTACAGTTTACAATATATGTGATTTTATTCAGTATAACTGATCGCACATGTAGGTTGCCTGCTTATCCAGTATAGGTAACCTCAGCAAATCCAGGTAAGTTATTGTTAGATCTTCCAGGTGAACAGGTATACAGACCTAGATGTATTTTAACTCCCGAATGATATCAGGCAGAAATGTATATAATAAATATTATTATTCTGCCTCTGATTCAGAAAATATTTTTATTTTATACAAATATTTATTATATAATGAATTCCGAAAATATTCATGCAATTATTTCTGAAATTAAATAATTAAATAACGAGGATATAGAATTATCAGAACAATTGGACTCTGATAAAATCATAAATGATTTTAAATGCTACAGGAACGGAAATATGATGGAAGATATACACTAGAAGCCGAGTATCGATTCATTAAGTTACTTCAACAGGCCATGAAACAATCTCAACTTTATGTCGATGATGAGGATATTCAAAAATTTGTTTCAATCACAAACGCGATTGAGAAAGTTAGATCAGAGTTATTACGTGAATACGAAACAAAAAGATTACGAGTTCACGTGTGCGACAGCTGAAGAAATTTATGTACGATTGTAAACTCAATGGCAAGGTCGCTACTGACGAGGTCACTGATCGTGAAAGTGTTGTCACCAGTGACTGGTAGCGAATAGTTATATACTTAAATTTAGCTGTGTATTTGTAAGATCTCCGGTAGACGTGGGGTTAAGGCGTTCGTGTACGGATCCACTGATGGAACCTCTTCACATGTTCGAGTCTCGAAAAACGCGATAGACATATTGTCTTGCATTCGGCGACAGATGCTATTATAATTGGGGGGGGGGGCACCTACGGGCAGTTGATGACGAGGTATACTTGTGTACGGGTGATTGTAAGATTGTAAAAAAAACTAATTCCAGGTGCCTGGCACCCCTGATCCTCAAAACACCAGGGGTTCACTTAAGGGGTGTTTTTTATTATCCCTATCGCGCTTAGCGATCCAACAATTGCAATGAGAAACTAAAATATAACAATTACCCCAAAAGATACATATCCGACGTCATTCAACTTGCTCGTCTTTTGCTATTTTTTAAAAATATTTATTCTGATTATAATGATAATAATATTTATTCAGATTCAGACGATAATATTTATTTTTATTCTGATTCAGGATCTGATAATAATATAATATTTATTCTGACACAGATTCAGATTAATTTTTATTCCACTTTCAGATTTTGATTCCGATTCCGATTCATATTATAATACTGATTTTTATTCCAATTCTGAATCCGATTCCGATTCCGATTATATTATTATCTTTAAATCTGATTCAGATTCAGATTATAATATTTATTCAGATTCAGATTCTATATTTATTTTTTATTTTCATTTTTTAACCTGATTCAGATTCAGATTATAATATTTATTCTGACGCAGATTCAGATTATGATATTTATTTTTATTCCGATCCTGATTCAGATTCAGATTATATTTATTATTTATTTCTGATTCTGATTCAGATTATAATATTTATTCTGATTCATGATTATAATTTTTATTCAGATTCTGATTCTGATAATAATATGATATTTATTCTGACACAGATTCAGATTCAGATTATATTTATTTTTTATTTTTATTTTTTAATTTGATAATAATATTTATTCAGATTCAGATTATAATATTTATTCTGATAATAATATTTATTCTGATTCATGATTCTGATCATAATAATTATTCCTATTCAGATTCAGATTCTGATTATAATATTTATTCTGATTCAGATTCAGATAATAATATTTATTCTGATTCAGATTATATTTATTCTGATTCAGATTTAGTATTTTAGTTTGTTTGTTTTTTTTCATTCTTTTTCCATTCAGAAATTTTTACTATATTGATTACATCATCGATAATCTTACTACGAAGTTTGTTTAGACAATAGTAACACACCATCAATTGTTGTGCAAGGGTTAGTTTTTCTATCTCGGCAATTCGTGCAATTTAATTTGAGAAGACATCAGTCACGATCTCACATACAAACTTATTGCCAAAACTTCATTCCACAAATCAAGCAAGTGTCCGGTTTGATCAGTAAGTCTAAAATGTATCCGTGACAACAGCGGATTATGACATCGCAGATAAACCGGATTAACGGGCACTGATACAATTAAAAGCCAAGGAGGTACTTCTTTGGAAAGTATTCATTGATGATATCATTAACTGATTTTTTCAGTTCATCGGCGTTAAATTCTGGTATTACAAATGTTGGTAATTGTTTTTCTGTTATGGCGTGGTGTCTGAGAAACAATTGTTTAACCGTTAATTTTCCGCCTCGACGAAAATCGGCTAAATCATCACCGGTGGCAATCACTGTTTCAACGACGAGTCAACCAACACACCAAAGGTCAAATATGACTCGATTCAGATGTTGTATTCCTGCAATAGTTTGTTGTTTCAGATTATCGTTTGGATACTCCTGCACGTAGTTGGTCAACAACTGTCGCAGTTGGGCGAGTACACGAATGTATTCAGGTTTAATGGAGTCGGAAAATGATTTAAGAAATGTTTCGTTGATGGTTGGAGGATCTCCGGTGGCGCTGATGGTGAAGAAATAATAGTGTGCTTCACCACCATAGGATCTGTACTTTATCACACCTTCCGCTGGATTACTATCTGCGTCAACGGGTTTATGGTTTTCCAATCTCTGGCATGTGTCAGTTTTTCTGTATTCTGGAAGTGACATAAATATTTTCTTGTCTGTGATGAAATCATAACGTTTAGGTTCTGGTGGTCCTTGATAAACAGGTGCTACCTCTGGCCATCCTAATACAGCTCTGATCGATGATTGATATATATCTACGGCGTAGTCAGGTGTTGATATTTCTATCGCAGCCGATAATATTGGCTCATGAATCGTAATAGCGATTTTAGATTCTTTTCCTGTGATAGATTTAATTCTGCGTTGGATTTCGTCGTTGATTTGTTCGATTTGATAACTACCAGTAGGAATACCAACAACTTGCCAATCTTATGTTCCATCAGATTTATAAGAAAACACTAATGAGTTATTTGCGGGTAGCCCACCGAATAATTTTGATCTAATATTTGGCCAGCTGTGATATATTCGCAATTGTTCTAATGCTATTTCTTTGGCTGGAATTGCTGTTGGCAAGATAAATGTCGAATTCAGGATTAGTTGAGCTCGTTGATATCATTGTAGCTGTTGGTGGTGTTGTATTAGCGACGATTTGTTGGAGGAGTTCTTGCGATGTCATCGTTGATGTCATCGTTGATGATGCTATTATTATATACTTACTGATTTTAAATCAGGATTTAAATTAAGGTGACACTGTCCTTGTCGGAGACGGCGGGTTTTGATTTCCAGTTGCCAAACCGGAGGTGTCGTGGTAAACCTTAATTATTTCCGCGAATTCCTGATTTGATATTATTCCATCCTTGAGCCCTTATGATATCAGCGATGATAATTTGGCGTGTGCGTGTGTTGCCGCTCATAGCAATATTTGATATTCATGTAATTTATCAGCCGCACACGTAGATATCTTTATTGCAATTATATTAAGAATACCAGCAACACCGGTTATAGCTGCAACACCAATTCCTATTACTGGTGCTATTATATATGTGGCTGATAATGGTCAAATTATAATTGCTGTTCCAGCAACTACGGCGGATGCAGAATAAACAATTATATCAGTAACAACGATATGTCTACGGTATTTTTTTTTTATTTTTACTGTGTACTCGTCAATGATGTTTTTCAGTTGGGTCTGTAACAAACACACTTGCTCGTATCTGTATTTGTTTCCAATATTCAGAGCTGACGTTTGTGAAATCATATACGCTAAAGTATTAAGTAATCAAGTGAGGTGTTTCAGCGACAAATTCCAGACACCACCAGTAAGACGCGGCGGTTAATATTTTATCAGATGGTTCCAGTATAAACGTTTCTTCGACCGCTTGATTTAATACGATAGACACAATTCCAGAAAAATATCGCTTGAATAACGCCATGGAAATGTGGTAAATATCCTAAATTTTGCAGCGCTGAACACGGACAGCCTATACACACCTGTGACTTCCGCGGTGTGTTTGATAGTGCTATTTTGCTGTGACCATGTTGATGATCCTGATGATACTGTGTATACAATATTGTTGATCTGGTTGTGAGGAATTTTAATCAGATTGGTTTTTTGATCGATATCAGGAATTTCACTGACAATATCTTCTAGTTTTGTGTTAATTCAGAGAGTTTTATGTCAACAACCATTGGACTTCCAAAAAAATCATCTGTGGTTTTATTAAGTTTTTGAAAATTTCTGCGAGTATTTAAAAATATATTTACGTGAACGTCATACTCGGCCGTAGTGTATTTAATTTGTCATCGATTATAGTATCTTTATCATCCACATATTTCTTTGTTGCGGCATCTTCATCACTTGTTGGTTCTCTTAAAACAACGATTTTATTTCCATTCATGTTGAGTTGATCTGTCATTGTATTACCGGTGGATCGTAAACGATCAGCAACACGTTTTGTAATTTCATTTCTGATAGTTGCGATTGATACATTTGAATCTCTGATTCTACCGCCATCAGTAAATACTGGAATAGTATCCGCGGTAGCACCGAGAACTCTACGAATTATGTCGATCCACTTAATATTACTCGTCTTTTAAAACACCGTATTTATCCTGAAAAATAAGTTCATCCCGGTCAACTCCAGAGAGGTTCATAATATCAGCAAGATCATCTCTGGTAGCGTACTTCGATAAATCAATATCATCTTTCTTCTTGCCTTTGATAGAGGATCTTCCATAAATATCAACCATTATATGATTAGTGATTATTTAAAACAGAACTCGTGTACACATTTACAACTTTATGAAGTGCATCGGAAGATTTTGAAATAGCATCGAGTACAGCAAGTACTTCACGGCCACATATTGGCGGATCAGTTATTGTCTGTGTTGGTAATGTTGAATACCATACGGGAGTTTGCACTCCGCTGACATATTTTAAAAATTCCTTCGGTATGCCAACCCATACGAATCAAAATAAATAATTCCACGTGGATCAATCGTGTATGCAACCCAGTGAGTACCTGGACCAGAACATCCATCGAGATTAATGATACCAGTCTCAACACGATTTGGTTGTTTTGGTAATTGATCATGCATGAAAACACTTCTGAAGTTTTTTATATTTAATCACGCAGTAGCATCAAGTAAATCAAAATTGGACAATGGAAGCATCAACAATGTGTCCCGGGAAGTCTTAGACCTTTTCTGTACCATGAACGAGGGGTTCCTGGCAGTCTTAGACCTTTCCCTTTTTTTAAAATTTTTTATTTCTTTTCCTGTTGCTTTCTTTAATGCCATTCCATCGGCAGTTCCAACAGCAACCAAGTGCAGCTGCTTTTGCAACAGCTGGAGCTGCAGTGGCTATCAAAGCTGGTATAGCTGCGAGAAGTGGAAATATACCACCTGTCTTGGCAATGTCGCTAATGGCTCCCGCAGACAAATCAAGTCGTACGCCGGTCTTTGACCGTTTGGCGTCATTGAAGTGCCTGAGTTGACGTTCATTCAGTGATAGTTTATTTGGACCACCTGATGTCTGTCCTAGTTTCAGTGATATTTTTATTCCCGATTTTTTTTTTGAAGCCGATTGTAGTTTTTGAATCTGACCAGGAGTCAGAGTAACACTAACATGGTGACATGACATTATAATATCATGATCGATTTAATTATATGTTTTCTACTGAAGCATCAATGACTCTCATTCGTCCACCAACACCTTCAAGCAACATTTTTTATCTGAGAGTATAATAGCAATTGCTCTGTGTAAGGGTGAAAATTTCTGTCGATCTATAAAGAGCACATTAATTTGGTCAAGTAAACGATTAATTAGATTTATGGGGACAGGTGCGTGTTTAAATCGCTATACTGCAAGGATTTTTAATGGCTGTCGCGAGAGTAAGTGATTCTTAATTAAACCTTCGTTTATTTAACAGTCAGACAGACTGGAAGGAAAAGGTTAACTTCGATCTTTGTATCGAAAATGTCAGAGTTGATATTTTCCAGAATCAGTTATTTGGAAATCTAGAGGTCAGGTGGACCGCAATTTTGGCGCCTAGTTATAAAAGGCGGTAGATATATTTAATCCGGATTGATTACGCTAAATAAGGGGCGTGATTCCCACACGAAATATCTTGGGTTTAATATGCCCCATCGCAAAAATTTAGTCAGTCCACGTTTTTATGCAAGAGAAGAATATAGGAGACTCCGAGTTTGAATTTAGAAGAAATTCTCTCGTAAAACAATTATCCAAGGGACCGGATGTCTGGAAAGTCGACGGACAATTCTGGCCGTAGAAACGAGCAAAGCTTGAAAGCACAAGGTATTTGTGTCAATCTCATGTAATCCGTTGATACCAATATAACGATTTGCTTGGATTTATTTGCTTATATTTGCATGAATTTATTTGTTTAAATTCGTAGATCAATTTTCTTGATATGAGTACAAATGTGTTGAGTTCATCTATTTGAATCCGTACAATGATCTTCTTTATATAAGTTTGACAAATTGTTTGAATGTGTCGTCTTGATTGTTATAGGAAATAAGGTATTCTAAGAATTTCATGCCTTACCTTAGTTGATATGAGTTACGAGAATCCGTGTGAATTCCTCGACCTTAGATGATTTCACGTATGACAAAGACTTGAGTGCGTATTGACTGAAATTAACGTTGTTAAGCCATGAAGTGAGATTTCATGTATGCTAAAGACTTGAATATGTGTATTCGCTGGAAATAACATAGTTAAGCCATGTAATGAATTTCATTCATTCGTTTGTGTAATTGAGACGAAAACGGAACTGTTATGTCTCGTGTGATGTTAATGGTAGTCAGTGTTGAAAAAAAGCCGTTAGGAAGTAAATTAATCTTATGAAACTAGGTTTGTTTATTGTCTGCCATGTTTGGCTTGACCAGATAGCCTTTGGTATCTGTTTGAATTTCGATAGGACGATATCTGACATAACGAGAGGGGAGTAATGATCTATTCCCAGTAGGATATCTGACAGGAGATTTAGGTTGCTTTTCTGTTTATTTTTGAAAGGGGAAATAGCTCCACTGACGTATCCACGTATCAACTTATCCAAGTATCTACGTATCTACGTACTTACGTATCCACCTACCCACAAAAAGTTCGAGGGCCGAAAGAGGTGAGACAATAGAGAGTTTGGAGAAGAAAAAAGTGGAAACGACCAAGAAGAACAGCCACAGTTAAGTTGGAATGAACCGGAAATAAGCAGGTTATGAAGTTGTACAAGGCAATGACTTCGACTGTTCACTCGATTCTATGATGAACCAATTATATCATTTAAAACAGATCGGCTATTTTTATAAGTATATGTGTGTTTGAAATTTGGTGAATGATTTATTTCAAAAAGAAGTGTATCTTCCTAATGTAATGCATTATCACAGTTGTTTATGTAATTGATTAAATTGTTGAGGGTTTTTTTTCGTGTACGGGGGCTCGTGTCATTCTGTTTTACATATCTGCTCAGATCTCTATTTATTCCACCTATAAGTTTCACACTTTATATTAATATTTACTCGATCCGGGCAACAACACCGAGGGCGATCACCCTCTAGATAACGATACCCAATAAAGCGGACACCTTGTAAGAAGGTACAATCCGTCAGTCAAATCCATCAATACAACCCAACCCCCACACTCTGTAATCAGCAATAGCTTCTCTTGCCACACGAGCTCGAAAGTGTATAACAACGACAGATTGCTTAACTAAATCCAAACGTTCCAGTGAGAAATATTAGATCGGATACAGCGTTGTAAAATCTAGTTGTGATATTTGTAGACCAGAATCAATATTTTGATCACGTCCCATGAATGTCATCAAACGATGATATGCACGTGCAACATAATTAATTTAAAAAATTAATAATATATCCTCAGCTGGTTCTTGATGTCCATTTATCCTCAGTGAAACTTGAGTAACACCAAGTTTGTCAAATATCATACTTCGTGTTTGTGAGTTTACTCGCGCAGCATCTTGGAAAGCAACAAATACATATCGCGGCGCAGAAACATCCTGCTGTGATGCAATCTGTCATGTGAATAAACCATTAATGTTGCTTTGAACACTATCTGTGGTCATCGTCAACCATGATAATGTTGATTTACCACCTGAGTCCATACAAGAGAGCAGCCGTTGTTCTTCAGTGAGTGATGGAGTCATTGTTGGCATCCACAATGAAAATTTTGTCAGTATTACTTTACCAACATCACCGACGAGGCGCCAGATTGCATCGTCATCGGTAGCCTTTCATACAACTGTATGCTTGGCTCCGCAAATAACCTTTCTGACATTTCTGCAAAATCCAAAGATATGTGACAGTGGAATTGCACATGAAAATCTTCTAGTTCCATCTTTCAGCATTAATCGACGTGATGTGAATCCTAAGTTGAATTATGGATTAGCACCATGAACCACCGGCCACACATGAGCGTCAGCGGTGTCGGCGAAGTTTCTTGGTCGTCTTGCATTATACGGTCTGTTGTCAGGGTAGTCAGAAGTATCCTTCACAAACATCATTGACGGACCAGCTGATCTTGAATAATCATCGCTGTATCTTGCAAGGCCAAGTTTCGTCGTGGCAACGTCGACGTCTTTCTAAATTGATTCAATATTTCTTCCGTCAATCATGTATATGGCGCTGTCAAACAACGCCATAATGCCATTATTAACAAAACCAACTCTAACGTCAGCTCCATATTCAGTATCACCTGTTCTTAAAATTTCACCTTCTACTTCAATAAATGCTTCAGCGGGTAAGAAATATCCACTTGTATCCTGAACTTGTAATTCGATTCTTCCACGCTGATTTGGCTGTAGTGCGTCATAAGAATAAATTGATAATCACGTATCAGTAGTATATGGGGTTACCGTAGCGTCAATGGGAATTAGCATTACAGACCCCCCCTGGGCCTGTATAGCGTCAAGAAATAAAATCTCACCCTGGGCCTGTATAGCGTCAATGGAAAATTGGGTAGAGGGACTAGCACACCCTGGGCCTGTATAGCGTCAATGGAAATTTTGTAGAGCGGCGACTAGTATACTGTGGGTTTGTATAGCGATAAGCGACAGGTGGCATGACGTCACACTGGTAACAATGTAGCAAAAAGAGAAGTACTGTGACGTCAGGCTACCTGAGAGAGGGCTATAGACAAACACGAATCAAGAGCGTTCGTGTTTTTTAGTAGAGGAAGGGTTTATATATATATTCGTTTAGGGTGGAGACCAAATGAAAATTAAGATCTTTTCGAGGTATTGGAAGTGGCCCTGAAAAGGGCCGTTGTTTGTTATGTGATGTTAACACTATTCCGTTAACATACAGGACATCGCATAGGTCTTCTTATCTTCCTCAAATTTCTCAAAGTTTGTCTTAAGCTGTGTCTCACTTCTGGTCCGTAGATGAGAGTCCGCTTAAGACAGCCTTGTCTTTCCACATAACATCTTCTTTTCCAAAGAGTGGCACCGGTGATCCGGATGACAGTCCATTTTGTTTTCACATACATGGGTAAGTCTGTACGGAACAGCATTGAGGATACCAAAGTAGAGGATTCTACGTCGATCAACATCTTCTCTGTGACGAGAACAGGTGAAGGGAATGAAGTGAACCGCGTTTATTTATAGTGGAAGACCGGATCGAAACGGATTGAAAGGGTTCACCAATCCCAACACGCGTTACAAAATTCAGTCACTTCGCGGAGTCTGTCTTCCAATCCGAAGAGAGCTACCTGTGACGTCACATTTCCTATATAGGCACACTAGCGTCTGTGCGCAGTGAATCGATGCGGTATTGTTTTGTGAAACATGACGGAACCTAAGAAGACAATGAATTGGGGTGCACCGGCTGTGGAGACGAGAAGTAATGGTACAGCAGCAGCTACCAAAGTGAACACAGTGCTACTTCCCGAAGAGGTTGATTTCAACTGGGATTTAGTAGATTTTTTATCTTCTTCCCAAGAATTTGTTCCGGTACCAGTACCTTCGCCACTTTCTCCTTCATTACCACGTGTCGACGATTTTAAACAAAGACAGAGAGAAGAATTGGAGAAATTTTTACAGCAGCAGAAAGAAGCAGAGCAAGTATTTCTTCTTGAACAGAAACAGCGAGAAGAAGAAGAAGAGGCAAGAAGGAAACGACAGGAAGAAGAAGAAGCAGTAGAGAAGAAACAAAGTCTAGGAGAGAAGGAGAACAGCGAAAGTCAAACGGTCACGGTACTCTTGGACATTTTGGCCGAGTTAAGAAGTCTGAAACAAATGTATCAGACTTCTTTATTACGACCCAAGAGAAAAAGACCTTCCCGAGCCAAACAACCTAACCCTGTGACTACACCACAGATACCACCCCTAGTGATATCTACTAAATCATTGACAGGAGCAAGTCCACAAGTAGGCCTTGGCCGTGGCAAAGGCTTAAGACAGTTAAAGCGAATTGATTCTCGTTCCTGAGTTTGTTCTAAGGAAAAAAACAAACACTCAACAGTCCTTTTCAGGGCTACCCAATACTCTCGAAAAGAGTGACTATTCATTTTGCCAAAATCAATTAAAACTCAAAATCCCTTCTTTAACCCTATGATGTACGTGTTGTGAGTGTATGAGTGTAGGTCCTTATTATTTCTAAATAATGAAAACCAAGAGACACTTACGTTTTTTTCAGTTTGGTCTATTCTGTTACAAATTTTTTACAATTCAATATCACAACATAACACAACACAACACTTTTAAAAAAGTTCATAGATTTCTTCTGTGTCTTTTTCTTTCACTCTCTCTGTTTTTTCAATTTCTTCACTTTTACACTTTTTTCCTCTTCTTCGTCTTCTTCTTCTTCCTCACATTTTTCTCGTCTTCTTTTCTTTTCTGTCTTCTCTTTCTGAACGTGTCGGGGTTCTTCTTTTGTCGAGGTCACCTCTGTTTCTTCTCCTCCTCCTCCTCCTTCTCCTGCTCCTGTTGTTTCTTAGGGCACTCTGAAGACCAATGTCCTTTCTCTTGACAATGATAACAGGTATCTTGACTTTTGTTTCTTTTGACACTGGCCTTGCTTCTTTGACGGTCTGGACATTCTGTAGCCCAATGCCCTTTCTTTTGACAGATATAGCAACTATCTTGACTTTTATCTCGAAAGGAAGGAGAGTAGTCCGTCGGCTTGTCTGAAAAAAACTTTCTTATCACACCTCGCAATGCTCTAATCAGAAGTTCGATCTGTGTGGGTTCTTCCATTGTGCTGGTCGGCTTGAGAGCGAAATGAATACTGAGAGGGGAGTCACTAGCCCTTTATATATGCCCTGGTCTGACATAGATATATAGGGGTTCATGGTGTTTCACAGGTAGTCATTTGACTTTTTGCCGTCAAGATGAAACGATCGCATCATTTCGAAAAGAAAGAAGAAGAAAGTAAGAGGCAGAAACGTGATTTATCGCCTCGCACAGTAGCTGAAGTCTTGGCACAAATTCATGCCAGCGATTTTGAAGATGAGATGAGTGAACCAGAATCGAAGCCTAAAGAGTCTACACCAAATCAAAGTCCATTACCATCAGTAAACCCTGAAAAGTACTACCATATTCGGGAGACGGACAAACGCTCTTCCAGAAAATTTAGAACCACGGCCTACACGTACGCAGTGAAATTTAAAGATTTCAAGTCTGACGTACCCTTGGAAAAAGCAGAAGGGTTCATCACCGATGTGTGGGATTCTTTGTTAACCACACTAAAACGGCAATGTCAAGCCAAAGAAGACGATCGCTTGAGACTTTCTATTCATCACGACAATTTGAAGTCTCCCGTTTGGATCGAGTTTAGCAGTCCAACAGAATTGACACCTTCCAAAATCATGGACAAGATTCAACACGTACAACAATCCAACGACAAATTTCACATCACGGACGGAAAAGCGACACTGTACATGACCCACGTGTCTCTTCCCCAAGAGACAGGTAAAAAAAAGTTGATGTTGGTAGACAACTTGCGTAACCTCAAGCGTAGTCTCGTCCAAATTAACAATCCAAAAGACAAGATGTGTTTAGCCCGTGCCATCGTGGTGGGACAAACGTATGCCGACAAGAACGATACGGTAGAATGGAAAAGAGCCTGAAAAACTATTCAACAATCGGACCGAGCCAAACAACGAAAAGAAGCAGAACTCCTGTTACAGCAAGCGGGGTTAGCTAAAGACACACCCTGTGGCATTCCCGAAATGCAAAAGTTGCAAGACGTCTTGGCTCCACGTTACACCTTGAAAGTTCACCCTCAAGAAGTGCGCGGACCTCTGTTGTTTCGAGGTAAAGATTTTAAAGACGGAAAATACATTCACGTCTATCATCACGATGAACATTTTGATGCTATTACCAGTATCACTGCATTCCTGGGATACAGTTATTACTGTGAGAAATGTGACTATGGCTATAACAATCGAGAGCAACATAAGCATTGCGGATCGAAATGCTCAGGATGTTTAGCTTCTACACCCTGTCTTGACGAAGGACAAGAACGAGTGCATTGCTCTGCTTGTCAGCGCACGTTTGTCAGTCCTGCCTGTTACCAACAAAACCTAAAGACGCAAGGTTCACAGCAGAAATGTGCTTGTCAGCTCTTGAGATTGTGCCCTACTTGTGGACAAGGCATACGTACCAACAGTGCCAAGGCGCACGTCTGTTCAGGAAAGAAGCGATGTCACATTTGTCGCCAAACCGTGGACTTGGAACACCAATGCTACATTCAAAATACCATTCCAAACATGAAGAAGAAGAAGATAATGACCAGAAGAAGAAAGGGAATTTCATCTTTTTCGATTTCGAATGCATGCAAGAGACTGGCATTCACATTCCTAATTTCTGCGTGGCTCACCGAGCGTGCGAGAAGTGCATCCAAGAGCCTATCTTGACTCATTGCCCTTACTGCAGCAAGATTCCTGGAGGACGTGAAAAAATCTTTCGGGGATCGAACACACTGGCCGATTTTGCCCAATGGATCTTAAACCCCATCGACGAGACGTGGAGCCAAGAAGATATCGAACGTTACGGAGATTGTCATCGCCATGCCACGGTGATGGCTCACAATTTCTCGGGATACGATGGACAATTTCTGTTGAGATACTATACGGAACAAAGTACTGAACGTCCGAAAGTAACTTTGAACGGAGCCAAAATCATTTCCATGCAAGTGGGACAAGTACAGTTTAAAGATTCAATGAGTTACTTGGCTATGCCTTTGAGCCGCATGCCTAAAACGTTTGGCATGACAGAAATGGCCAAAGGCTATTTTCCGCACTTTTTCAATACCGAAGCCAATCAACACGCCGTTCTATCCCATTTGCCTGAGGCTCACTACTACGACCCCGACAACATGCGTACCGAACAACGAGAAGCTTTCTACGCATGGTACCAGACTCACGCTTCGGACCCTTTTGACTCTCAAGAAGAAATGTTAAAATATTGTCGTTCCGACGTAGACATTTTACGTCGCTGCTGTGGAAAATTCCGAGAACTGTTCATGGAACACGGAGGGATCGATCCTTTGAAAGAAGCTTGCACTATTGCCAAAGCGTGTTCCTTAGTGTATCGTCAACGATTCATGCCCGAAAACACCCTAGCTGTCATCAGTCCTCAAACGACTAATTTTGTCAAACGTCAATACTCGGTCAAAGCCCTACGCTGGTTACATTACTTGTGTGAGAAGGAAGACAAATGGATCCAACATGCTCGCAACGGAGGAGGCGAAAAGACCATCGGAATGTATTCAGTAGACGGCTGGGACTTAGAAAACCCCAAGATCGTGTACGAGTTTAACGGGTGCTTATTTCACGGATGTCCCATCTGCTACCTTCAACGTGACACTAAAAACCAGTTTTTACAACGGACCGTGAAAGACTTGCACCAGGCCACTTGTCAGCGACGCTTGAAGTTAGAAGAGCAAGGATACCAAGTAGTGGAAATGTGGGAACACGAGTACGATCAGCGATTAAAAACCGATCCCGAGTTTAAGCGCATCGTGGAAAGTTACAAGCTGGTGGACCCTCTGAACCCACGGAACAGTTTGTACGGAGGACGAACAAATGCCACCTGTTTGCTGTACCAAGCCGACGAAGAGAAAGGAGAAGAAATCAAATACTTGGACGTGTGTTCTCTGTATCCGTACGTGTGCAAATATTGCCACTTTTCCGCAGGGCACCCACAATTGCTGACCGAACACATCAACGTAGAAAATATTCGACAATACGAAGGATTGATCAAGTGTAAAGTCTTGCCTCCCACGAACTTGTACCATCCCGTTTTACCACATCATTGCCAAGGAAAACTGATGTTTCCCTTGTGTCGTACTTGTGCTGAAACGTGCAACCAAGACTACCCTTGTCAAAACACTCAGGAAGAACGAACCTTGACGGGAACGTGGGTCAGCGTGGAATTGTTTAAAGCTCTGGACTTGGGATACCAACTGTTAGAAGTGTACGAAATTTACCACTTTCCCAAGACAGAAAAATACCACAAGGGCGACCATTCTCAAAAAGGCATTTTTGCAGACTACGTGAATGCCTTTTTGAAACTGAAACAAGAAGCTAGCGGATATCCTTCCTGGTGTCACACTCCCGAAGACCAAACAAAGTTCAAAGAGAAATACTGGAAGCAGGAAGGCATCACTTTAGACTACATTGAGAAAAACGAAGGAAGGCGATCGTTTGCCAGAGTGATGTTGAATTGTTTGTGGGGCAAAATGGCACAACGACCGTGTTTACCCAAGACGGAGTATTTGACAGAACCTTTCCGATACTTGCAGATGATTCACGACAAAACCAAATACATGAAATACGTGGACGTCGTTCGTGAGGACTTGCTCTTAGTCAATTACGAAGAAGAACTGGACTTTGTAGAAGCCGACGAATTTGGAAATGTCATCATTGCGGCTTACGTGACAGCCCATGCTCGCTTAAAACTGTACGAAGCTTTAGAACTGTTAGGAGATCGTGTGCTGTATTTTGACACGGACAGTTGCATCTACATTGATCGCCTGGGTCAACCTCACCCTGTCATCGAAGGAGACCGTTTAGGAGCCTGGACGGACGAGCATCCCGACCACAAGATTCTCAGTTTTGCAAGTGGCGGTCCCAAAAATTACGGCTACGAATACCGGAACAATCAAGGAGATGTGCACACGGAGTGTAAAGTGAAAGGATTGACTCTTAATTATCGCACCAGTCGAGTGGTGAACTTTAGCATATTGAAAGAAGCCTTGCAGTCTGGACAGGATCGAAACTTTAAAGTGACCACCCACGAACCGCACAAGATTGTACGTTTACCCACACACCAAATCGTCAGTCGACCTTTGGAAAAAGTTTATCAAATCGTGTACCAGAAGCGAGTTCGGCTTCCCAATCACTTCACTTTACCGTACGGTCATGCTGATATTGGTCAGCATATAAAAAGGGACAACGTTCAAGGTCGATAGTTCATTGTGACTACCATTGCTAAGCGAGAAAGATGAATCCATTCACACAGCAAGTATCCAGTAAGAGTAAACTCAAGTACGATGTTGTGCCTTGCGATGGTAGGGATGCCGTACGCTATGACCTTAGTGATTCAGTACCACATCATCATGGGAACTTTGCTATAACTACTACTCCTACTACCATACCTACCATGGAAAGTGATGCTGTACGTGTCAAACCTGACGGATGTGAAAGCGATGCCACTCGTTATCGCACACCTTTTCACTTTACTGGTTTTCATGGTGGATGTCCACCTCCACAGGAAACCATGCGACTACCACCCTACGGATGTCATGTAAAACTGAGCAAACTCCTAAGGATTTCACCGTACCCTCATCGAAATGAACCTGTGAAAGACGAATATTCGTTCCCTGTGCGTTTGCCAGAATACTGTGATTTTGAAAGTCGATTGCAAACCTTCCAAGGAAAATGGCCAAAATATCTAGGAGGACCTACCCCCGAAGAATTAGCCAGAGCCGGATTTATCTACTTGGGCGAAGGAGATAAAGTCAAGTGCTTCAGTTGCGGTGTCTCACTTCACGAATGGGAGAAGAAAGATTGCGCTTACCTGGAACATGCTCGATGGTCTCCAGAGTGTCACTACCTGCCTTTAGTGGGACCTCGTCATTGAAGTGACCCTACCATGTTGTGTAAAAAAGCTAGCTACGGAGTTAGGAGTCAAACGTTGGACAATCCCTAGACAAGTATTTAAACCCGATGTAAAAAATAATCTTCAAAGATTACCAAACGAATTGCAAGAGAAGATCTACAAGGACATTTGGCAGGGACTTGCCAGAGCCAAATCTCAATTAGTGACTGTAGAACATTTGTGTCGAGAAATTCATAAGAGGAAATTGACCAAAGTCAACAAACAAGTCCGATTTGTCTGGATCAAGGGTGCGTTCGTTCTACTATTTCGCTTTAGGCCATTTACATTTAAAGATTTTATTGACATTCTTGACCGTTTCCTGGAATGGCAGTGGTCAGAAATTACCCACTACGTTCATTACTTTCGCTCTAGGAGAAGTGTTTGACTGACATGGTTATGGATACTTTACAAGAGAACATTCGTGCTTTGCCTGTGGAATTGAGAGAACGCATTTACCGTGAGTTCGTCAAAATACAAGTGAAACGAAAAGAATCATTGCATCCGTTACGTCACCGATGTTGGAACCACTGGTACCTAAATGCTATAAGAGGATTGATTCTGATGAAAGTGTTCCAGTGGTCAGACATTGATCAACTACTCGTGAGCAAGAAGGATTGTGTTGTTGATAGTGATTATTTTTACTACCAGGTACACTTACTGCATCGAATTCCAGAAGAAGAGCTAGAGGGTTACCAAAATCTTGTACACAATGTAAACTTAGATAAAGAGGAAACTTCTGAACGACGTGTGATGTACAAGTTAGTGACTAAATATTTTAGATACGTCGACGGAATACGACCACTTCTGTGCAAAAAGTACACTTATAGCTGCCGAAAAAAGAGGGTATAAAAACGTTCTACCATGCCACGACCTTTATCATTCGTGATACAACAGATTCCGTGGAAGGAAATCAATGACAGTATTCAAACGGTGGAGGATTACCATCGCCTATTACGAGAACTGTCTCCATTGAATTGGGGTCGACGTGTAGTGTGTGTCTTAGTGACTTGCTTTCTGGGATTTCGTTTACCAGCTGATTCTTTGTGGACTCTTTACGAACAGTACCTATTACTCCAAAACAAAATATGAAAGTGATCCCTTTAAATGTCCACGAGAGACTCATTCTGCTCAAAGCTTTGCGCCTTCATTTGGATACTTCTCAACCTCTACGGGAAAACAAGATTCGTCAACTTTTAGGCACTGAAGATGTGTACGACGACGTGTGTGTAGCTTGTGACTTACACCCTCACTGGGCAGATGTACGTGACTGGAAAAGTTTGGGGTTTGAGGCTTGGGCTAAAGAAGTGGCACACTATGCCCAAGATTTGTCATCCTAAAACATTAAAACGTTCCGAGAAAAAAGTCACTTTTAAACCTGTGTTAGTGTCCATACCAGAAGAACAGTCTGTCACTGAGGAAAACCACTCTCTTCAAGACAGGACTGTCATTGACATTCCTGAAAGACCATTTCGGGAGGACCCTTGTGTGACTGAACCAAGGAATGTACAGACTCTCAGAACATTACACACTATTCCTACGATTTCACCTCTTGATCACAAAAAATGTTGTACAGAGACTTGTTTATATTCCACTATGGTCGTTTTGTTGTGTTTTTATTCCTGTACTTAACCATATGGCTTTTATGTATTTTTGTCTTTCGTGTTGTTCACTAATAAAGATGACAATAAACGTGTCCTGAAAAAGTATAAAAACTCTTGTCTTGTCTGTCTTCGTGTCACAAGTGATATTTTATTACACTACTACTACTATGGCTA